>PNEQ01092285.1:82037-111641 GCA_003012365.1 Medauroidea extradentata
TATATATATATATATATATATATATATATATATATATATATATATATATATATATATATATATCATATATCACCAGATAATATTTAAGTATTAGATCGTTATTAGTCATTGTAAAATATCGTATTGAAATTTTAAAACTGTATTTTCCTCTAAAAATATAAGTTAAAAGTCAAGCAATCTAATTTTATCTACTACAATGCGCTGTGCGAAAGAGCATTATATTGCATTTTATCATAAAACTGTGCCAAATTATAATCAAAGTTTAAAACAAAAATCTATCAGTGTGGAATATTATCCCAAAATCATATTTTCTAATAATAATGTCGATGATGATAATGATGATAATAATAATAAATGAGGAATAAATAAATAAATAAAAGATTTTCAAATGTTTGTCATATTACAAAATTCGAGAAGTAATTAGTTTTTTAATCGGTTTTGACGAAGCGCTGAATTTTGTCAAATATTTTTTCAACTCGTAATGCGATCTCAATCCACGGTAGACAGGCATGAGTCACACTTCTTTGTGGCTATGTGCTTCGTTGTATACGAGATTCGATACCGAACACTCGATTACTCCTGCCAACTCTTTCAGTTCCCTGTTAACTCTTCCTGACACAGTGGTCACGTCTGTGGGCTCGTTGCAAAGTGAGACAATTTATGGATGTAACTGTACTGCACGGCCCGGAACAGCGCCCATTACAGTGAGTGCTTTTGTATGTTGAGATAACGATTCCAGAGCGTTCTGCTCCGCATGCTTTACAACACTGGTTCTATCGTCGAGTTACAGGAACAAAATTAATATGTTCTGTGCAGCAAGCAACCTCTTTTGTAAATAGACTACACAGCACATTTGTATCGTTTCGCAGTCTTCTACGACGGTTTTATTTTACCGCTAATAAACGGACAGTGGTACTGAACGAAATTATGTTATTTTTATAACGCGTTCTCAAATAGCGAATCTGAATATTACACTTGTATATAATTTAAGATCATTGTAATAAAACTAGATGTCATCGCGTCGAATGGAAAAGGAAAACAAATTGATAATTACACAATTTACTATCAAACAAAAATGATTAGACTCATTGTTGTGTAAAGCAAACATTATGCTTTGAATTACCTAGTATTTCTTGCGTGTTTTAGTCAATCACAATATACGTTATTTTTCAACCAATAATTAAAATCATTAAATAAACACTTCTTTTTGAGTATGTTAAGTGTTCTTTTACTGGAAACAATTAAAAAAACAATTCGCTATAAACTTCGGTAATTTTATATAATTTGTAATGGTGTGACACACTTAAAATTACTGTCCAGTAGATTAGTTTAAAAGTAGTGATGTGTTTAAATATTAAGAGAAGTCTGGTAATGTTGCTACATTATTTGGATGAAGACATTCATGTTACTAAAACACCTTAAAATTCATGCTGTGATCTGGTTTTCTGTCTGATCAGCTTTAGGATTACGTGTGTGACATGTTTTTCTTTGTATCTGGGAAAATGTAGCATAGTAAAGGAGTATTTTGCATGGTAATAATGAAAACTCTTGTAGATAAATCAAAAGTTGGAGTTACGGATTTTATTACTTTGGATTGAAATAGACTATGAAAAGAAAAATACTAATGAGTAATTTAAATACATGTGTAGCTTGTACAACTGAGAAGTGCTGCTATATTTAGTCATGATTGCGGCGTAGAAGATACATTATTTTCAATAATAGGTTGGACTGACATTATATATAGCCAGCAATATGTTGATCGTTTTTGGTTTATCAAGGTCCTATTTATTACAGGTACGATACAAACATTGGTAAATTTGTTCTACTGAAAGGATGATAGAAGGAGTGAAGTATTCTATTGTAAGAATAATTTTTACGGAAACTGAAATAAACGGTAACATAACTACCAGTCATGTCTGTATTTCTAAACGTGTTGAACAGTCTGTCTGATTTTATCGGCAACAAAACTCGTACCTATTTTAGCAGCAACTGCTCCAAAAATACTTATTTTCAATATTCTCTTTAAACATTTCAAAAACATTTTTATACGATTCAAAGGCAAATATCTAGCAAATCTTTAACAATTATTAAGTGGTTTGCTTTAGTAGTAACTAGTATACAGCAATAATTTAATGGGTATGTTAGAAAAGGAAACAAATTATATTGCCAAAAGTTTGCGAAATTCCATAATGCAACAATATGTAAATATTCTACTGGAACTTCCATTAAAATGGAATTTAATTTGGACACCGGAAATACTTTACTGCAGTAAAAACATATTTTGTGGCAGCTGCAAAGTATATATTTTTTGTATTGAGCAGGCAGAATATTTTTGTGCTCACCACTAAAATATTATGGCTACCAATTATTATTATTATTATTATTATTATTATTATTATTATTATTATTATTATTATTATTATTATTATTATTTTGCTTTAACTACAAAATAATTCGTCTGTCACCATGCTAACAGAATTTTTCTTTCTTTCGTGATGCAAAACCCAAAAATTGACAAGTAAATAGTTCTGCTGTACACTTAGGTCACTTTCCAACATTTCTCGGGGCCACGGTGGCCGAATGGTCAGACCATTCGCCTCCCACCAAAGCGATCCGGGTTCGATTCCCGGCGGGATCGGTCGCATGTGGGGATCGTGCCGGACGATGCCGTTGGTCGGCGGGTTTTCTGGGATCTCCTGTTACCCCGCCCTTTCATTCCGGTGCTGCTACATACTCACCTCACGTCCCCCCTCACCAGCGCTGAAGACCTAGATGTTAAGCGCTGACCAATAATCTCTCTCTCACTCATTCCCACATTTCTTGTAGCATACAAACATTCACAACTTAGTGACTCGAGTGATATCAAATGAGTGACGTGATATGCCTCCTGCATCTTATTTTTGTGTATCTTCCTAGATCATATAAAGCTATCCACAAGCTAATCTCTTGTATAAGTTTTAGATATGTCGACTGGTTTCGACTTGTATACGAAAACGTAGCCCTAGTGTGCTATTAGCTTCAATAAAATGATTTCAAGTTATAGATGATTTCTTTGTATTCCGACATTATATTTTAACAATTTCTTTCTTTCGTCCTTAGTCACTAATCAGTAGAGACAGAAAAATTTCGCGAATTCAAAGACCTACATGCTATAATCCATTGTTCTATGCGTACTCAAGTCCCGTCTATTCGTTCATTGTCTGCTGTTCCACTGATTAGTAGCTAACTGACAAGTGGTAGGGGCTTGAGTATTCATAGGACAATAGATTCTAGCCTGTATGTCATTGAATAGGCGAAATTTTCCTGTCCGTACTAATTAGTCTCCCTCAAAGGGTAAATACTACAAACCTTCTACTGCTGTATTTAATTTTCCTTATAAGATTATAGGAAATTACTACCATAAACATTCCAGTTACTCAATTTTGCATCGAAAATATTAGTTATGACAGCGTTCCAAAAAGGTTGGCAATTGACGTACTCTCTCATACTACGCTTCATAAACATGTCATACTTTACTCTTCATTGATTTTGAAACAAATAATTTTGGCCCTCACAAGAGCAGCACAGAAACCCAAAACGTTTATAGATATTTCGTGCGTCTCCTTATAAAAATACAAGTAAATGTAAGTAATAATAACCCAATGAGAAACATCGTAAAATAAAAATAAACAGGTCTAATGATATAAGTTGATCGTTTAAAAAGAAAACTGGCATAAGGAGCCGAAATAAACATTCCATTGTTCCAAAATTCATTTATGTATTAGCTGTCCCGTTGCGGCTTCGCCCGCGTGTACTAGAAAAGAGTAACTAACTTTTAATTACGTACTAATTGATAGTGTTACTATATTCTCTGTATATCTTTGATTTGTGAACTACCTTAAATTGGATTGTATATATTTACGTACGCAAACTTTAAAGAAAAGGGCATGTATCCTGAAATTACTTTTTAGGTATTTACGTCAGCTTCATTTTAAAGCAAAAACCACCTCGATATCTCAAATGCTCAGGAGATAAGGATGATTAATTGAAAACACATTTCATTTTTTTACCGACTTTCAAGGAAGAATTTTGAAAATACTAAAACTACTTTTTAAACATTTACATGAGTACCATCCTGATGCAAAGATTACCTTGATATCTTAAGTGGTTTAAGAGTAATATAGGATTTATTGAAAACACATTTAACGGCTTTTCACCCTCTTTATTTCCGAATTTCGAAAAATCGAAAAATTACGAAATAATGCATTTGCTTAGGCAACGTTTTGAAGTAAAAATATTAACAATATATAATCAGACTAGAGAGTTATCAAGACATTTTCTCGAAAACACGTTTTGCCCCTTTTCACTCCTTTAATGTTTGATTTTCGAAAAATCCTTGGGTGCCTACGCCGTGAGGGAAAGCTACGTTGAAAACATCACACGTTTCTAAATCCAGCGGTTTGGGCTGTGCGCTGATGAGTGAATGAGTGAGTGGGGCGCTTATATTTTATATATAGAGATTGGTGGAATGGCTATATTTGCGAATGTCCTCCATCAGTGAACTAGAGAATGTGAAACGAATGCAGGTTGTAGTTGGAGGGGCTTTGCCTTATTTTATTAATATATGCCCTATTGTAACATTTTTTTGGCCCACTACACTTATTGATATGCAGTTGTATATTTTTTCTCTAAGTTCCTGTAGCTGAAACATTGTCAGCTGCCAATTGTCATATGAAAAACATTTTACTTGTAAATGGAGTTTTATTTAAAATCCATATTTGCAGTAAAACACTAGATCATCCTTTCTTAAATGCGAATCATTTTTCAATGCTGCTCAAATGTAAACAAGTGAGACACTGTAGTCACCTTTCATAAACGAAAATCAACCATCTACACGTCTAATATGCTTAGCATTTAACCAATTTCACCATGATTGGATCAACTTTAAACATTCGGAATAGAATTCTTTAGCACAAGGATACAATAACATGCTGTCAGTTGCTGCCATCCAACAGCAGGTACTTCTCCAAAATTAATTTTATATTAACCATATATTTACTCACAAAATGTTAGAATTATCTTCTGATACACTTCATAACATCAAAATATTTCAAAACCGTGTACTTTTGGAGGTTGAGTACACCACCACATTATTCAAAAATTTCACCTCTGTTTTTCTGTTTTAATTTTTTTTCTTACTTTTACGCGTCTCATGGCTTTATAGTTGGATAAGCAGGACATATTATTCTCAATTAAAAGCAATACATCAATCTTGACAAGTAAATATTTTAAACCTTCCATTCCTGCAAACCCGTTTAGTTACTAGCTTTTAATTGAGATATAACATACAAGTTATTTTTAATTATCTCACTCATTATAGTTTGTCCTATCGGATCTGAACCATGAAGATAGCTGACCAAAGTTTATTCTAGAACTAAGTTAAATGCTGCAATTAACTGTATGTGATCTGTTTCTCATTAAGCATTTCCACGTGCTTTCAAAGAAGTCAAAAGGAAAAATAATTTCACATCACGAACATTAAACTAAACTGGCAGCTTGGTGTATCTGTGCCGGAGTTTTAAACAATATACTTAATGATCTTTGAAATAACTGTGCAATGGGAGTGCATGACTGGATTTAGTTTCTTAGATATACTCCACTGCGATATAGATGACTGTCTTCAGTTTTATTTGACAGTAATCTATATCGCAATGGAGTATTTCCAAGAAACTAAATCCAGTAACATACACGTTGTTGAGAGCTAGGTTGAAGTAAGTCCAGAGCGTAATACTGAAGATAAATCCTTATACAGATATGCTCAGAGCTCGTGTAAGTCATGAAACACGTCAGAAAAACTTCAGAAAGAAAGCCACAATTATAAGCAGGCCTATTGGTAGTCACACAACTGTGATAATAGTTTTCATTTCATTGAACCCAAGTAACGAAGACAGACATGACAACATCAGAAAAAAATTAAATACACTTCTCCTTAAGGCGGTTGCCTACCTCACGCTTCAGATGCATTGCAGTGTGTTCGTAAACAGGATTTTTCTACGAAAATATTCCACGTGTGCCCATTGTGCCAACGTACGTAAAGAAAACACACTTGAGACAAGGTCGAAACCTAATATTTAAGACACTACGATCATTAAAAAAAACTGTTTCTAAGCCCTCCAACATGGCTAATAACGGTCTTTTTAGATTACCGTACTTCAAAATGTACTAACCGGATGTATGTGAAACTCAGATTGCGATGTGCACTGAACTTTTCTGCAGACTTATCACCAATAAAAATATATGGTCACCGCTTAGTGTCCCATAGTAAAAACCGTTCGGCGGGAACATTGCATGCTAGTTCAGCGCTTGGCTCGTTGAGGCGACGCGACATTTGATGCGCGTTTCAAGTTCGCCCTTATGTCTCTGTCATTTCTGAGCTTCTAACACGCAGGTAGACGGGGCTCTTGAAGTTTCAAACAATTTAAACAACGATAAGGCATCGAAACAAAGACGCATTTTGTGATGATATTCCACAGCACCATCTAAAATAAATAAATAAAATAAACCAGAGGGGCATTATTAAATTATCTTCTTATGCAATGACGTATATTAGAGCAAAAATTATTCAGTAAGAGGCTGGGTTCTCAAGCTTGCGATGCCACCAGCTACATCACCAACGGGCAGAGAAGGAACTTGTGGAGACCCCTGTGGGCGCATGATGTCGAAAACATGAAAGACGAGCTGGCAGAGAACCCATTGAAGAATATTTCACCATTCAGGGCTGCCCTAGAAGCGGGACCCTCAAAAGGAAGGACAAGTGCGACAGTTCTCTGTCTCTTTTTCCTCCTTCTTCTTCTCTCTTTCTCGCACGTTCGCCTTTGTTCTCCTCGCGCCTCGGGCACATTCTTGAGCGCGGCGACAAGTGGAAAAGGTCCCGGCGATTCCAAACACAAAACCAGAGCGAATGGGATTATCGGTCCTCTTTCTCCTCTTTTTTTCTCCTCACACCTTCCAAAGCGGCGCCTATGCAACTCACAGGTCTCTGGACACCGCCTCGCCAGGAATTTCAGTTCTCTTTTTATTGTCGTCCCTTCGCACCTTTCACACCTCACGGTTTCTCGCATGTTTATTCATTCGTCACGGGACATAAGCGACAAAAGAGCCCATAGATTACCGCGTGCTTTGCTCGTTTCGAAAGCAGGGGCGTTATCTGATGCGCTACGGAACCTGTGTGAGCGAAAATCATTCGTTCTTTTATTTCGAATACCAAGCACCGAAATACCTGCTATGGTGAAGTATGATTCTCTAAATTATATAAATATAATAAATCTAATACACTTCATACGGCGATTTTAAAATATCTGCTTAGGGTTACGTCGATACCGTGATAAGGTGTGGTAGACGAATGTAATTTTAAATTTTACGGAAATTGATCAGACGTGGAAACATTAAACATTAAAAAAATTTGCATGAGGTGACAGTACCCTAAACAAGGCAACTTATCTTTATTTCATTCATATTTATGTAAGATACATGCAATACTCGTATGTAACCATATACAAACATACACAAACACACACACACACACACACATATATATATATATATATATATATATATATATATATATATATATATATATATATATAGAATCGGGAATTTGCAAAAGGGACCAAGTCCAATATTTGAGCAAATTCAGGTTATACGATATTCTGACTCTCCAAAGCATTCTCTTGGCTCTTGGCTGTCAGCACCAAAAGAAACCAAGTCCTAGACAAGAAATACGTTAAATGGACTAGTTCATGAATGTGCCAATAGCGCATTATTTTGGTTATGATTTACGTGATTATTGTTGAAGAATCAGTTTCCATGTGGTTTAGTAGTTTTTTCACTAGCGTATACGAAAGTTCTAATAATCTAATCCAAGGACAATATGATTTATCTGATAGTGTAATACATAACAATGCTTTATGGGTATAAGGCACTGTGTGGTGTTGTGTTTACAAAATATGTTTCTATGTATCACATTATTAGTTTTTCACTAGAATACACCAACGTTGCACTAATATATACTCAAGACATTATGTTTTATGAGCCATTGTTAGAAAGAACATTGCTTACTTTTTAAAAGGTACCAAGTCCAATAATATTATTAATTTCTAAACAATAAAAGACAGAAGTTTTTCAATGTCAATTATGTTTCACACACAGTATAATTTCAAGTTATCCATTTTTGATAACCTGTTTCACTCTCAGATCCGCAATAATAAATTTTTTGTTGTTTCCCAACAATTTATTCACTTGGACTTGGTCCGTTTTGCAAATTCCTTATATATATATATATATATATATATATATATATATATATATATATATATATATATATATTTCAGGGCGAGTCGTTATTAGTTGCTAACCCGACAGGAGTGGATTTCTGATGCCAAATAAATAGGGAAACAAAAACAACATTGGGCCTATTGTGACGTATGACGGAGTTATACGCCCTCAAAGGTGAAGGTGGGAACTGTGTAATTGGACAATAATATCTTAGTCATATGTAACTAAGTAACGAAATTTCGTATACAGGCTACTGGTGTAGGTAGGGATAGACAGTAGCAAAAATTATGTTACAAAAAGAACACCCATCATTCTTTAGCTAGGGGTTGACAACCCCTTTATGCTTAGAACTTTGTAACCCTTGTTTTTAAGTGACCGGACACGACATGTAGGTGATAAGCATGTAAACATTAGTAAAAAAGGTCACTTTGAGAAAAACTGCTACTGTAAACCATTTCCTCAGAAATCACATATTAAGTTGGGATGTGGTGTTATAGTGGCCTGAGAGGTAGGCAGCCGGTAACATTCCTGGGTATTGCAGTAAGTGCATACAGAAAATGTTACTTATCTTTGAGTTTATATTTAACGATTATACGGTTGAGAAGTTACTGCATCGAAGTGTCAGTATTGATTTGGTTACTGGTTTCTCAAATTTCAATCCCTACTACTCGATCAAGACAACTAGTCACGCCGAAAATATGCGAACTAGTTGGTAAATCATTAATCACCTTTGCATAGCTGTACGCTTAATGATACACCAAGTACCTGGTCAAATTTAATTTGCACAGTTAGCCTATGTGTAGCCCGAGTTACAAGCTTGTAATACCTGATAAGAACGTGGTGCGTAGCCAAACAGCGCAAAGCTATTCAGTGTCTGGACATGGCAGTATTTCATGATGATGAACGCTTCCCAAATAGCAAACATCGGCTGGCCCACTTGTGCAAATCTGATCATGATAAGCAGCCCACAGGCAGTAAACATTCGGAATGCACCCGCGGCCACATGTGGCATACATGATGCATTAAGAAATCACCCACACATTAACCACAAGTGTACCACAAGCATTCTTATTATACTCAGATGCTTGTGTTTGCTAATCTGCTTGTGGACCGCATACGAAATATGTCAGTCTTTTTAAACTAAGTTGCTCACATTTAAATTATTTCAGTATAAATCAAATGTATTTACTGATATGGCCTGATTAACAACCATTCCAGCAAATGTAGACCATTATACTAGCGAACGTTCGCCGCTTCTGCCAACAGTTAGCAACTGAAAAATTATTGTATTTGCTACTACGGTTAAAATCGTATATTTGTTGAAATTAATCGAGAAATGAAGAATAAGAAGTCTGCGTTGTCAAGTAAACAGTAATGCACTCGTGTTAAGTTAAACAAAATATATGGAACATTCTTTTTTTTACCAACATTTGTGTGCCAATAAACGCGCAATAGCTGCTGTAAGGAAAACAGGAAAGAAAGATTTCCAGAATTCGAAAACAATCACAATTAGCTGAATTGCGTGGTGATAAACTACGAACACCTGTTAACAAACGGAAACAGAAAACAATAAAAACACAATGTACTGATGGTTTATACTGTGGTGTGATCCGGCGGAGTGTAGACATTGCGTACATGGTTGAAAAGTACGTCCCTACTCTTTAAACACGTCTGCAGGTAATGCAAACCCGCGTGAGTTTCCACGGGGCAAATATCTGTGAAACAATTATCCAATGAAATTGGTTTGGTTCAATAAATGCAAAACCAAAGGCAACTACGTACACATGAAAACAAATGACATCGTCGCTTAAAAATTACTATAAAAATGGTTTGTGCGCGTTACTTTTATACTTGGTGTAATGAAGGAATTTACAAAGTCGTAATAAGAAACGTAAAAATTAATACCCGGCTCCAGCCTACTTGATTTTAGTTTTCCATGGTTTTCCAAATTAACTCCAGTCGAATGCTGTAGGTAATGGATACCTTAACAAAGGTCATTGCCGATTTCTTGCCCCTTCATCCTTAACTGTCCAGTTGTGTTTTACCTGCAATGCCATTGCCTGTTGACAATGACGTTATGTACCACTTTAAATATTGCGATAATTGCACATTATCATTATACTTGGACAGGAATTTGAATGCATTTGGATTACTTATGGCGGTATAGGAAAGCTTATTACTGGTGCCTGAAACACAGTAGTTTCGCATCAACACAGGCTATACTGTACTCTGTGAATTTCCTCTCACCTGTAACCAGTCTTCTACTCAGGGCCAGGCGCACGTCCCTCCTGTGATAATTAGCTGTATCGGTCGTGTACTATGCGTTTGTGGTTTACACTACTATCAACTAGTCACAGTGTGTATGATCGAGTGGAGTAGTCGATCTGCATCTCGCATACTCTAATATTTTGTGTAATACATCTGCAGGGCGTCTTAAATATGTTGCACTCTAAATCTGAATTTGCGAATATTCACTGATTCACGCCGATGGATGGAGCAGTTTCAACAAATTGAATCAGTGAAAAACCACTGTGAAATCGGTAGGTATTCATTGATTCCGATAAATAGTTGCCAACATTCCACAAGTTAATTAGTGAATGTTCACAGATTTTCCAGTAATTTTTCACTGATTCAATAAGTGAAAACTGTTCTTTGAAAGCAACTGGAAAAACGGTATATAAACACTTATTCGTCTGTGAGATGTTGGCACTCTTAAAATAAATCGGTGAATATTCACTATTTAAACAGTGACTATTTTTACTGATTCAAATAGTTGAAACTGCTCCATCTATCAGCGTGAATCAGTGAATATTCACTAATTCCTAATGGAGTGTAGGAGGAGTGGAGTGAGAAATCCAGTCTAGTCGGCGAGGTGGACTGGACTCTATAATCCGGATTGAAACGTTTATATTAAACATCCATCGGACTGAACTGAACGAAAACAAAACGGCCACCATATTGGATCGTTTCTTTGGTTATGTAAGAGGTTAGAATCGTCCTGGACTAGCTAAATAAAACGGTTTAATAACAATTTAGCCACCGGTCTACGGTGCGAGAGGTTCTTGGTTCGAATCCCAACTCGAACATGAATGTTGTGCTGTTCCTTTACCTCACTTTACCCTCGACCTTGTTTTTAAAGGGCCGTAAACCCCTCTCACCTCGCAATTAATCAGTACTGGCGCCGGATAAGATTGGCTGCTAGGTGTTTTTTAGGCGATCAGTTCCCAGACATGTTCAATAAGAAAACATTGGGAGAACATACGAGGTATTTCTTAATATATCTGGCTACGTATGTTCTGACGTTTTACCTGAGCTACATGACTCCAAGAGTCTACTGATGGAAGAACTTGCTCCAGACTCCGCAGCTTTCCTGTTGTAGCGGTTGCAATTTACAGTTCTTATCATTGGCGTGCGCGGAAATTAATGTTTGAGGGGGGGTGGGGCAAGAAAACTTGCGATTGATGATGTGCCGATCACCGCTTTAAATAGGGAAGGAGGTCAGGGGGGTTTTCCCCGGAAAAATTTCGATTTCAAGGTGCAAAATTTTTGCTATTTAAGCAGTTATCATACTTAGTATATACCTCTGGTAGAAATATAAATATTTTCAATAGATGGTTTGTTGACATTTTTTTGGGAGGGTGGGACAATCCACCTAAATAATTTTTGATGATGAAAACGTGTCGCCCCCGTCCTCCCCCTCCTCTATAATAGAATGTTTGATTTACGTAAATCAGCCATAGCTGGGCCAACTCAGTAGAGTCATTGTTTAACAAAGACAGCAGTAAACAAACTAACGGCCGACTACATGGGTAAAAAATACTATGCATGACCCTTAGATTTCATGCCGTATAAAAGACACAGGTGGCATGCCATAATTGGCTCACAAATAGTTTACTGGTGCGTAGCCACATCAGTATACCCAGAGCCAACCACGAGTGTCTCATACATCGGTGTTCCGTAAACTTGGCATAGGTGGCATATCAAACGTCATGTTGCCAGTAGATAGCCATTACAGGGCCATAATAGCAAAGCCATTAAGTTTCCTGGGCCAGCAATAAACCAACAGTGCCATCAGTAAAACCATAGTCGGCCGATTGTGCCTTGCTACATTGGGTGTTACCACACCGCAGGTTAATAGGTATGCTCGTACAGTAAGCCAACTGTAGTTAGTTCAGGTTTAAGAAATTCTCCTCAAATGAATTCCTGCACACTGTCTCCTCCGAAGCAAACGCGGGGCGCGGTGGCCGAGGAGTTAGACCTCTCGCCTCTCACCAAGGCGATCCGTGTTCGATTCCCGGCGGGGTCGATCCCCGGATTTTCGCACGTGGGAATCGTGCCGGACGATGCCGCTGGTCGGCGGGTTTTCTCGGGGATCTCCGTTTCCCCCCGCCCTATCATTCCGGCGTTGCTCCATACTCACATTATGTCACCCTACGCTAGCGCCAAAGACCTCGTTGTTAAGTGCTGACCAAATTCTCTTCACTCACTCACGAATCAAACGCTGTCGAGTCGGAGGGATACATAACAGGTCACAGTGTTTCAACGTTATGTTAGAACACTCTGGACGTATATGAACGGCTCGCCATATCAATCACTCCCTCTTCCTTCCTTTGGGGAAGGGGAGGGGGGATGTCGATCCAAATTTTCCGCTTGTATGAAACGTGGCGGATTTTGCCGTTTTCGCCCACGATAAAATAAGCTTTAAAAGTTACCGAATGACATGGAGTATGTATAATCTCTACACAATTTACACGTTAATTGAGTTTTATCTGTTAACATATATTGTACAAGCACGTTGAGCAGGTTTAGATTGTAATCTTCTATCTGCCAAACCTCTGCTTACACTCAGCTGCGTGGACAGGCCTGAAGAATGTGATGTAGATAAAAAACGCAAAAATAACAATTTTAAATCTACACGATTTAAATGTCAATATTGAAAAACTACAGATCAACAGCCCTATATATTGATATTAGCAAACTTTATGAGCAAACATTTACCCAGAATGATACGTTTGTTAAGTTTTATCTGTTCCGCCACAGTTAAGTGTAAGAGATTTCGGTTTTTCAGATAATTGGTAAGACGTAATTATTAAGGTTTTTTTAAAATTCGTTTCAAGATGCCTACAGTTTATAACTGATGCTTTCAGCAATGAATTATGTGCACAGACCGCCGAGCGGCATGCATTTTTTTTGGACTTTTGCAAGATTATTCGAAAACTGCTCAACGCGCATGAGCTATGTCTTCTAACGAACAGCATTCAAAGTAACGTTTCACGTGTGCATAGATACCCATTTCAGGTTCACCACTACTCATTAACACATTTTTTGTAGCGAACGAAACTCGCGAAAATGGGAATTTTGTTGTCATTGGCAGGTATGAAAATCTTGACACAGTATCATTATAGGTGTGTACAATACATCTTTCACTTAAATAAGTACGTCATAAAATGATAGCGTCACGACTGAATGTCTCACACAGTCAAATGGTCGGAGAGAATACTACACGCCAGTTCAGTGTCTGGCGCCTAGAGGCTATGGGGAGACATTTTGCGCGTACGTCGTCGTCCTTAAGAGCCTCGCATACTACGCGCTTAAAATGCGTTGCAGCATGCTGGTAAATACGACTTTTTAACTAAACTATTCCACATATGTCCAATGTGTCTATGTGCGAAAAGAAAATACACTCCAAACGACGCCTGAAGATTCGTTTCAAAGCGCCACGTCGATTAGAAAAATCATTTCGGAGCTCCTTAAATGGCTAAAAACAACTTTTTCAACCCGTCATATATGAAAAACTACTCACGGGACTCATGTGAAACTACTCTAGGAGCATGCAATGCACTTTGCTTAAAACTTTCCACCAAATAAAAATATGGGGTCACCACTGAACGTGTCAGTCAGGCGAGTGTTCTACGATACCACTGCACAGTCGTTTCATTGTCTTGCGGTAGAGGCGACACCGCGCCGGACGAGCCGGTCAACATCGCCCTTGGCGCCGTGCTTCACTCACACAAACACACGGCCAGTAGGCGGACGCCTTAACGCTTCCACACTTCTAAACTTAGAGTGCGCAAAATATGTCCACCTATGAGACCACTCACTAAACGTTTCGCCACTGCTAGGCGTATGGAATAACAGTCGTTACATTCCGTAGTCCAGTTCAGTATTTCAGACTATTCTTGGCCACATAATTCCAATATATCTTCACTCTCATTACTACCGTGATATTTTATCCCATTTCAGCTATAGCTACACGGTATGTACACCGAAAGAAAAAGTTTGTAGAAAGTCTTCCTTGCAAATGATTTTGTAGTAGCCACAAAATAATTTTGTGGTGGCCACAATATTTTAGTAGCGTCAACAAAATGATTTTGCGGTGACCACAAAATACAATTTGCATGATAAATACCCACAAAATATTTTGTAGTAGCCACAAAATATTTTTTCTGTGTAAATTATTCTGAACGCCAGCTGATCGTCCGGCGCCTATTCAATATTCGTAACGTGCTTAAAATATTTCTTTTCACGTCAACAGGGCCGCAAAATGTTATTTCTGACTGCAATAAATCCAGATTTAAAATTACTGGAGGAACTGAAGTAGACATACAAACGTGTATTATCTTAACGAGGCATAGGCTTAATATCTTCAGTACAGAAATATTTTCAGTCCACTGTAGATAAATAACACTTTTTATTAAAATTCTAAACAACCCCGTGTTTAAATGATTTTAGACGTCAGTAAAAACACTGATGCAGTTAAGAATGCACAGTATCGATCAAAATCTTCTCATTAGTATACCGTACTCTGTTTTAATTTCCTGTGACTTCCATTTTTTTAAATGTTGTCTTTACGGTGTTGCACAAGTCATGTTAGTTTTAACTACCGGATTTATTTAAATTTACTTTTTTTTAAAGAAAAACTCAACCCTTGTAATTATTTATGATCTCAAGGACGATGCTTGTTTTTATTGAGTTCTTAATACTTAACTCAACTTGTGGAATGATAAAACACGCCAAAATGTAAAATTGTGCCATAAACAACTGCGGTGACCATATTCACTTATCATCTAGTTCTTTAGCGCTGGTGAGGGGTGACATGAGGTGAGTGTGGAGCAATATCTAAATGAAGGGGCGGGGGGAAACGATAGATCCCCGAGAAAATCCGCCGAACAGCGGCATCGTCCAGCACGATTCCCATTTGCAAAAATCCGGGGAACGACCGCGCTGCGATTTGAACCTGAATCGCCTGACCGTTCGGCCACCGCAGCACCTTCTTCGCTAAGGCATTAGTTGTTTCGCAAGCACTTAGTCAGAAGTCTAAAAAAAATTGTGATGGGCCTCATAGCCACTCCAATTTATAAAAATATTTTTTATATCGTAAAATATTGAACCTTGTGATTGGTCTAGAAAATGACATTAGTACACTAAGGTAGAAGGCAACGTGTGTGACTCTGAGAGACGGGGAAGTGTCGCCGTAGACGAGGATTTAGAAATGGCCATTGTCGCGAAGCTGCGGGCCTCTACAAAATACCAGGACTTCTTCAAGACGTCCTCCCCCACCTTCCGAGATCTTGAGGGCACGGAACACAGGACTGCTCCTACTACCAAACAGCCAATCAGGACTGGACTCAATAAATTACAAGAATATAGGCAAATATGAGACATCAGTGATAGATTAACGGTTGTTATATCTGTAGTGTTGAATGTAAGTCAAAGTGTCTAAAACTGTTGGTTTCAGGGCCGTGTCATAATGTTTGAATACACAAACATAAAACAACGATTTGGCTTTCTAAAACACAGCACGTAAATATGCACAAATTGTAAAGCATTTTTTTTCTTTTAGTTTAGAAATTGTTATTAAATGCAGGGCAATGTTACATAAAATAAACCGCTTAGAGCCGAATATTATGATTATTTTCATATTACCACATTGTTTCATGTTATCTGAAAAATATGTACTGTTCTATTTAGTTTGAACATACAGCTTGAGTAACTGATAATCCATAGATTAAGTAACTAACAGAAATGAGTTTCTATTTCTGCCCATCATTTACAACCAATACCCCCAAATCCTCTAGGAAATTGTCACACAGAAAGAACAATTTTAGATAAAGTCTTTGCTAAAAAATTATTTGTAATAGCTACAAAATATTTTATTAGTGGTCACAAAATTTTAGTGGCAACAGCAAAATTTTTTTGTGATCTCCACAAATTAAATTTTGTAGGGTGAATACCCACACAATATTTTGTAGCTGCCACAAAAAATTTTTCCGTGCATAACGTAGCACACGCAACGAAATGTTCTTGATGATACCAAATTTGGCATACAATTAATCTACACGTAGGACATTAAAAAGTTGATAGTGTTTAGATCGTACAGGTTCTGCTTTCTATTAATGTCATACTTACGGGTAACTAAAGAAAGATTCTATCTCTGAAACCAGTTGACTAACTTAGCCCAAACTCGGAGTATAGACACATTCATACGGGATAATTACTTAGTCTTTGCAGTTTTCTAATTTTTCTAAGGTACTACACGATAAAGAACTGACTCTTAAATTTTTGTAAATAACTGCCAACCATTGCGATATTTCAAGCTGTCGTCGTTTACTAATTTTCAGTATTTTTCTACTTCTGTTGTTAGTTTCCTACAACTGATTATCGTGACTCGTGTATCAATCTTAAAATCCGTTTCCCCTACATGTAAATAGGCTGTTCTTCACTGAAGTAAGTCTTTAACACAACTCATCACCAAATTATAATTTAGAATGTCATTAATCGCGTTAACTATGAAGTGTTATATGCATTGCTAATTAGGTTATGCTAGCCGTAGTTTTTATTTAATTGACATGAGAAGTGCAATTTCGCTAGTAGGGAAGTAATTATTTTAAAATTCTTCGATCCAATATTTAAGCCCGTAGACGCACGGTTGTTTGGGATTTACTTCTAGTCAAATTGTAAACGATTTTTTTTTTAAATTGTCTGCGTTGTATGGCAGTAAATACAACACAGATTAAGGGGCCTCCCTTCCTACGCTTCAAACGCGTTGCAGCGAGATACGGCTATTCATATTTCGACGAAACTATTTAACGCACGTTATTTCTGTAGAGCCTATCTACGAAAAGAACACACACTTCTATGTCACTATAGTTTTAAAATTTCGGTGCGTTAATTATAAATATTATTTTCAGGCCCCTCAAAATGGCTAAAAATGGCTTTTCCAGACTGCCGTGCGTGAAAAAAAATAACAAACGAATTCGAAAAACACAACTGTAGAAACAAACGTTAGACTTTGAATTATACTGCTCACAAATGAAATATAATGTATAGCGCTGCACGCCAGCTGAGTGGCTTGCGAGGAGAGGCAATAATGCATTACATACGTCGGTCAACGGCAACCTAACCGCTCCTGCCTCTAATTTCACACAAAAGAGAATAATTGAAACGTAAGAAATATACAAGTGACCTTATTTCTAAATTTTACGTAAAGAGTTACGGGAAATCTCATGGGCTATACTCATCAAAACACGTCACATCCTTTCCCTACTCCTCCCCACACGACTTGATAGGTGCCGAATGCTCTCCGTGTACTGAGAGAAAGATTATGTTGTATCAAAGAAACTATGCTGGACCCAATAAAGTAATTCGTTTGTATAGTGCCAACTTAATATATTTACTACTAAAATAAACTTAACTTATTGTTGTTCTGCTACCCAAAATCGTAAAATTTGATTACCAGAACTAAAACTTTGTTACGTTATAAATTATAAAAATGATTAAAATAGTACAGAGCATTGTACTGGGAAATTCGTACTGAAATACGTGCATAGAACTCACTGATAAAGCGTTAATGCTTAGCGTATCCTCACGGTTATTCACCTCGTCAAATAAATTATAATTATACAGATATACATGACATTTTCATACGTTGATTTTATATTTTCTTTAAAAACTGGTTTTTCATGGTTTCATTTTTTCATTTGAACTTAACATAATTAAATAAACTTATAAGAAAAGCTACTGTGGTAATAGTCAAATAAATTGCAGAGTAACGGTTCAAGTGTGATTTCAAACAACGGCTTGCACAATCACAAAGCTTGGTTGGACCAACGAAATGTATCAATTTGGCGTTCACAAACAACGTATTGCACATTCTATCGTCAGGCGTAAGTACTTTCTTAACAAACCTACACATTTTGTTGGGTTAAGTACATTAGTTCTGTAGCTTTTTGTATTTAATTCAGATAACAAAAATATTTTGTTAGCCCAATAACATATTTATTTGGCACTATTCAGACAAATATCTGGTAGAAAATTTTTTTTTAGTGTTGCGTCAGTTGCGAAACTTTCCAAGTCGGGTAAATAACAAAAATTCTGGACGCGGCCACCATTAGCGGTCGTAATAGAAGTGCGAAAAATTATCTGGACGCTGTCGTGACCAAAAAATAATGTTTAAATACATTTTTGTTTTCCCCTATCACTTTTATAAAACGGACAAATTGTATAAAATTATATCTGCTATGAAAATAATTCTAAAGTTTAAAAAGCCGTGGGGCGCATGCTAAAGATAGCAGTAAAGACTTAGAGAGTAGCTGCTGTCGTTGAGATAATTCACAAATAGTTCATATCATTTGCAGAGCAATACAATTATTAGTGACATTCATGCATCAATTAACAATTTCTTGCGGTCCACTTTTTTAGTTTCAAATTTCACAAGTACCTTGGTATAATAAGTTATTTTATAGTTTTAACCCCGTTTTAATGTCGTATTTCATTGAGATTATTTTTATTTGAATAGTATTTTCTAACATTAAATCTTTAGTGTGAAGTTTTGCAATCAGTTCTGAGCTATATGTAAATTATCAAGTCTATAGCTCATCGGAAAATTTTATTAAGTTGTAGCTACATTAAAGCTGTATATATATTTAAAAGTAAATGTACACAGATATATTTACATTTACCTCTTCTTATAGTTTATTGACATCCACATTTGAGATATGCTTACAATTTAAATTCTCTTGCTCATTGGGAAGTTAATTAAAAATCGATTGAAACATTTGTACCGAACAGACAAGCAGACAGACAATAAAGCAAGTTTTACAAAAATGTTGCATATAAGTAAATTATTTCGGTACTGCATTGTAACACTGTTTACTGCTGCACCTTTATGCGCTGATGAAAGTCTATAGAATATTCCACAAACGCTGAAACCTGAAAACAGGTGTTCAAAATAGGTATTGAATAACTTAAAAAATGCATTCTAACATACAGATTTTGCTAAATATGTGAGAAAATATTGATAAGTATGACATATTACTATGCCGCAATTTCTTCTTCTGGAAGAATAACAAATTTCACCAACAAAATGGTTCAGCTGAAATGCATTACTCTGACCAAATTTTGGTTTATAAAGTTGGTGAGAAGTATTTTCTAAGACTGCTCTTGATTAATCTTCCAACGTGACTTCGAAAAATCAGTACGCTTCATCCAGAGAGTTTTATGTTAATTGACGAAACGCACCCTATTAACTGTGATAAAAATAGACCAACGGTAAATTAATTTTCGGCGACTTCGAAACCTTTAGAGACGGAACTGAAAGTTAAGGGATTGAGGAACAGAAATAAGTGGGTATGACTTGTTTTTAAATGCATATACAGCCAGTGTTATCAAATCATGATAATCCGATAACCCTTTATTGCCCTTTCACGACTCTTCCATTTATTTCACGCTATATCGATATCAGTGAATGTTCACTAATATCGCAGTGTTTTTTACAGATTCCGAATGAATAAGTTTAAACTTTATTAATCAGTGACAAAACGCTGAAAAATCAGTGAATAGGGCCTATTTATGGATTCACTTTTGGAATATTGGCGCTATAAATCGAAATTAGTGAATATTGATTCGCTACTGATTCAAATATTTAAAAATGTTTTTCTTTGGTAGCTGTGAAAACTACTGGAAAATAAGTGAGTACTTACTAATTCCAGTTCACGGTGTTTCTTCCGCCACTTTCTGACATAAACATAGTCATTTGAGAAACAACGTAAGTCAATTTTCTACCAAAATGAGCTGTGTGCGTAATGATTTCGTTCAGTGCTTGGTAATTTATGAAAATTCTTGTTTTTCAAATGAACTCATAATTTAATGTCATGCTACACTCCCAAATGACGCTTAATGTAGGTTAACAATGCATATAAGTTACCTGCACATAATATTATAACAACCACGGCTGATTTTGGTAGAAAATTGACTTATGTTGTTCCTCAAATGACTGATTCCATTGCTGTCGACTACATAATTAACACAGTGTAATTCCAAAGATAAACGCTATGGTCACAATACACCACTGTTTGGTTCTTATGTCTTATGCAGAGAGCGCAATAAAAATTTATCTTTACGAACCTACAGCGAATAATTTTCAGACATGTCGCTTATAATTGAATTTAGATATATCCTGAACTTCGACATGTCGAACAGTCAGTGATTAATTTTACGTCCGTGGTACGTCAAGGAAGGAAGTAGTATACTTAAACTAATAAAACAGAAAGAGTTGAAAACTAATAGTGGTGAAAAATTTATCAACAATTTGGTACGATAATTATCTTTCTTGAATATGTAAGTGATTAGGTACATTCGGAAGTGGTTGACACTTCCACGCTGACAGCGAGCTAAGGACGTTAGTATGGCGAACGGGAAGACAGCGACGGTCAATAACAAATAGTCACACCTTGCTATACAAAGTAGGTTACGCCCGCCGCCAGGCCAAGGCGTGAAACGAGTCGCAATCCAATACCGATATGGCGACCACTCCCAAGGAGGGAGGACTGGAAAGAAGTGGGCTCTAGAAGTGTCGGGGAGCGGGGATATTGGAAGCCACCGAGTGGGGATATCTTTGGAAGGAGGAGAGAACAGAAGCAGGAAGGTAGAGGCTGTGAGGGGGAGGAGGGAAGAAGAGGGCAAACAAATATTTCTGCTCGTGGCGTGCTGGTTCGCGATTCGCAAAACACTCCCCCGTCGTATCCGAGGGCCCCCAGGGTGCGAATCGAGGTCAGGTAACGGTACCTTCCACTCCGTTTGTTCGCGGCAGCCCCGCGAGGACAGGCCGATGACGCCCCCTGCAGAATGATGAGGGGTGCGAGGGGGGATAGGAAAGGTACCAGAGGGTGTCCCGGAAGCTGGGGTAAAGGCGGAGAGGGTCTTTGCCTCGCGTGCCACGACCGGAAGCAAGGTTTGCGGGGGACAGACAGATAGGCCGGAAGCGGCGCACAGATGTGCCCCTGCACGCGCTGTACCGCGGGGTGGCTAGCTGGAAACTCGAGACCATCTAGCGAAGACAAGGCCGCCCCTCCCTTTGTGCCGTCACGAGGGCGGCGACACATCCGGCCACCCGCCGACGACGTGTGCGCAGTCGCGAATCAAACACAACCCTCGCCCATCGTCGTCTTCCTGCCGGTATTAACATCAGAATGACGGGGAGCTCTTGTAAGACGCCCCGATAAAAACTTCCCTATCCCGGAGATCCTCGAGCCCCAATTAACATCCAAGACGTACGTCGCCAGCAATACGGAACTCTTGGGGAAGGGAAAAAAGTTGCCATCTGTCGCGCCAACGTCTGCCCGACAGAGTCATATTGTCGCGTCTGATGCGGGCGCAGTGTCGACTCCTCGCGAGTCAATTGAAAACGGCCCTCGACCGGAGAAAAAACATCTGTAGCGTTTCACAGCTACACCCAAGACAGTCCCGGTTACCCCACGTCCTTTTTTCTCTTTCACCACCTAGTCAACACGCCTTCCGTGGAGATAGCGATCGAATGTCGTTATAAAATTGTATTACCCCGCACCGTCGACAGATGTCGCTAAACATCTCCTTCGTGTAGTCGCACCATTCTTCTGGATGCCTACCCCCTTCCCCTCGAACCAACCTATCGTTTCATCGGCAGTTATTTCCGCCGTTTAGATAACGCAGAGCGGCACTCGAAGCAAAGACGAAGAGTTTTGAATCTTCGACTGTTCGCGTTCATTACAGGGGCGGTGCAGTTTAAAATAACGGTATAAGGGTTGCGTAGAAGCATATCTCAATAAACAAGCACTAAAAGAAAAAAATTGTTTCATTATACTAAATATATTTGTTTGGGTGATGTTTGCTTCAGCTAAACAATATTTTGTTGGCAAGACCAAGCATCGAGTTTTCCAAACAGATTTAATTATTTCCCTCGACAAAATTATTCACTTAAACGCACTTTGTTTGTGCCAAACATATATTTGGTTACTACAGGACGTCGAATAAATATCTTGTGTAAACAAACAAATCGTTACAATTTGTCAACAAAATAATATTGTTACTTATAAGTGAAGTCCTTTGAACCAAAATTTTTTTATCGATGGACTAAATGATTTTGTTGGCGAAACTACATCCATTTGGTTGACTTGCGGAAGGCGTGTGTGAGCGTCAAGATGGCGAACACTGTATGCCTCAACTTTCAAAATATAAGCTTGTACGACAAGTAGGGCGTCTAAACTGTTAATCAGCATAATTAAAGGATCCTAATTTTACCTATAACAATTTCAGAGTGGCTAATTCGATTGATAAAGAAAATGCTACAAAATTGTAAAACACAGCAGCTGCACGTCTCGTTCTTTATGGTGCGGTGGACGGCGATCATTTTAATAATATTATTTGACGTCGTTTAAAAATAAAACAGTTCAAACGTAATATAATACTAACTATTCTTATTTTTGTAGGTCTTAATATTTCCGAAATTTTTTAAATTTATAAAATATAATTTTTTAGTTCTTAAAATATTACATGTACATTTGATATGTCCAGCGAAATATTTTTATGACCAGTTAAATGTTTGGTACTTCTAACAAAATACAGCCATTTGCCTCAACAAATCGAGGGAACAAAATAATTCTGTACGAGCAAACAAATATTTCTTTGCCCCTATACAAAAAGATGATTTGGTTGATTCAAACAAATCAACAGAATTCTTTTCTCTGTGCGTGATGTCGCCGCGTCTTATAACCGGGAAATTCGCTCTTTACGAGGCTTCCTTAGCGCGGCTCTAAGTAGTAATATATATATATATATATATATATATATATATATATATATATATATATATATATATAATATTATAGATTTATCGGCGAAACCCAACAATTTCTGTTATGTGTGTGCATGCATGCATACATACATACATACATACACACACACTTACATACATACATACATACATACATACATGTATACATATTTGTGATCGTCTGTTCCGACACATAGAGAAGAGGGATTGTTTCAAATAATGTTTCCTTTTTCAGTCAACTTTAATTAGGATATTTATACAAAATGTGTTACGGCTGCCTGATGTAGGACACGTAATATGTATGCTAAAAAAAATTAACATTTAACATTTTTAATTTTTTGTAAAAATACCAACATTGGGAGGTGATTCCTTATCAGAAATGACGTATAGTTACTCAGTGAAATTTTCGCCTGGATTCATTATTAACGGAGAAATTCATCCCTGATAACGAAATTTTCAAATGGTATCTTTGCAAACTTTCTGAAACGACTTGGAGTTAAATTTCAGTTCTGCGCGCAATGATTGGAGTTATTGAGAACACCATTCCATCAAGAAACTGCTCTTTGAAACTCTCCCCTGTATATAACAGGGGTGGTAGTACTTTTATTGACTAGAACATTTGTGGCATTGGGTTTTGCGAACATTCCATGTCGCCTATCTGAGCAGTACATACTGAGTAAGAAAGAAGGCCCTGTTGTTGCAAGTCACTAGAATGCACCGTTTGCAATTCAATGCACTCTGTTTCTGTGCCAACAATACAATACCTGACCAGTATAGGCAAAAACTGATACATCCGCAATGTAATCGCACAAAGAACTCTTGTCAATCCATTCTGCATTTAAAAAAATGCATCCTATTGTACGTTTCTTTAGAACAATGTTACATATTTCAACTAAGTAAACCTCAACAAACTTCCTTCAAGCAACTCCATACACATTCATATCTATCACATACCTTCATATTTTGCGTATTTCAGGAGAGAATTTTTGTAAAAAGCGATAGAAATTTGGATGACAACGATGCTACAATCTCTTAGTACAGGTTGAGATGCTCATCTCATATTCACTGTATTGCAGCATCTGATTATTTATATGATTTATTTCTTGAAAACAGTGCATTCTAGCGACTTGAAACAAGAAGACCGTTCATATTTGTTGGGACTGCTCAGAAAGGTACCAAAACCCAACGCTATACAAGCCCTAGTCATTTAGATGATGGCCACCCCTGTTATTTACATGAGGGGAGGTATTTAAAGAGCGGTTTCTTGATGGGTTAAGGATCTCAATAACAATTATCAATATGCAGTAATAAAACTTAATTCCACGTCATTTCCGATATTTTGTCAAAGTAAAATTTTTAAATTTAATTTTTCAACAGTGAATTTTTCCCTTAATAAATGTGCTAGGTAAACATTTCATTGTAAGATTACGCCTAATTTTTTGATAAAGTTTGTGACATCAGTTAAGAAATATCCTCTATATTAGAAACTTAATATACTTCAGTTAACACAGTGGGTTCTTTTTATTTATGTTCTTCAGTAAGCATATCAAGTACACATGCGCACGGATGTCATATTTGAAAAAAAATAATGTTACTCATTCGAAATCTTAAGTTATAAAAAAATGTGGAATTAAATTGACACGATATTTTAGTTTACCTTTATTTGTTAGAATGTTCAACTGCAGACACAAATATGGTTGAAAATTCTTAAACTTAAAACTATGTACAAAATATATTGCAACATAATTATGTTATAGAGTTTTAAAAACAAATAAAGAATCCTTGGTTTCTGTCAGCGATATGTATCAAGCAAATCACCATTTCATAACTGAAACTAACATCTAGTTAACAGCTTCTGGTAAATTCCTAGAGACTAGGTTACTTTACGCATGTTGCAGAGTAGTAAATTTTGATGCACGTACCTGCTAAAATAAAGTTATACCCCTGCCCTAAAGATGCTCCCATGTAACAAAGGTGAAGTTAGGGTGTCACTATTAGGACATTAATACATATAGTCTATGTTTTCGAACGTCCATAATTGTGTGTGTTGGAGAGTTAGACTGAACTATCGATATTTGATTTGCGTTTGGATTTATAAAAAAATATTTTTCTAATTGTGACAACTGGCTAACACTTTAAACACACACACACACACATTTATATATATATATATATATATATATATATATATATATATATATATATAACTTATAGTATAATTAAGAGGGAAACCTGTCACCATCTTGGATTTTTTATATTTCTGCCTCAAATTCGGTTTACAGTTAATTTTTAACACTTAGCCTCTATAAGGCATAGATTATGGAATGGAAAACATGTGAAAAATAACAATGATTGAATCATTTCATTAATTTGGCTCGTAAAATTTCAGAAGTTGAATTAAAATCACGTAAAATTTTTCACATTTTTCGTTATTTAAACCATCAACCATGTTATTTTTTACAACCTTTTATGAACAAAATATATAAAAGTAAAATTAGAAGGAGAAAAAATAATTTTTTTAAAATTAGTTCACGATAGCGGAGGATGTTCCACCTTGAAAAGGATTACTTGGGATCCGAGCTCAAGACCTGGATTTCTAAAGGCGACTTAATGACCTGAGCCATGTAGGTCGCTGTTTGACGGTGGTGAGTTTTGTTATCACTTTGAAGTTACGTGAGTTGGAATGAGTGTGTATAGGTAAACCATTTTAATAGTAACTGTAAGTAATGATTTCATGTTGAGTATATCGAACTGTATGTAGGCCTACGCCAGTACTTGAGCAACACGAAATAAAACACCATACCATCACTGGAAGGTGTGATTACTTCCGTAATTTTTTCAAAGTACATTTTTAAACGAAGTGTCTTAAAGCAAATACGATATTAAAATATATCAATTAAATTTTCTAGTATTTTAAACTACTCTCTCACAACGAACATAATGATAAACGTTTCTTAGTAAAACTATTTTCTGTAGTGACTGGACATTCACGGCTGATTGAGACAATTTTTTGATAATAAGTTGCTGTCATCAAGTACTGGCAGTTAAACGATCATTTAATTTAATGCGTTACATGATTAATGTTATAAAATGTGTTCTTCAGTTCTTGTTTCACGTCCTAACTTATATTGATGTTCTTGGTAATTTTGTGACCCAAAATGTTTCAACAAAATTTAAGTAATTAATGTAACTTTAATTATTTCACACAACATTTTATAAAAAATAAACCGCAGAGATTGCGCACATAGGTATGCAAAATATGTATTTATGTTGCAACTACTTTCATAAAATTTTTTTTATATTATTTCTGTCTGTAGTTATTAGATTTTATTTTTAAAAATTTAGTTCAAAAGTGTCTCATTTTATTTAAAGCACGAAAGCTTTACCTACAGAGTGTGCTACAAAATGTAATCACTCATCAATATGTGGGGGGGGGGGGGCAAGTGTTCTCATTGCTTCACAGATGACTTCTCCAACGCATGTATTATTCGTTACTGTCAGCAAGCACTAAGAAGGCCATTCATTGGCAGTTGGCCAATGCGGCCGTAACATCATTGTAAATCAGTGAGTCACTTAACCACGTAGGTGTTATCAAGGTAGACAATCTTTCCCAGAATATATATCCGCCACCATCGGCAGGCCTACTTTAGTCATAAATTAAACCAAAGAAAAGGAATGCGAAGCATTCTTTTGCTAAACTATTTAAATTTTTTACTTATTTGTACTTTGTATTTCCTTGGCGAAGAAGGTTGTTTCCTGTTATCCATTGCCGAGGGAGAAATATTTTGAATCTCCATAAAACACTTTTTCCCGTCCTAGAGTTGGCCTGGGTACAGAATTTTCTGTTAAATATCTACGGCGAGTTTACACCAAATTTATTACTTAAACTGATACCAGACAAATTAAATCCCATAAATTATAATCATGTAGTTCTTTCGGGGGAAAAAAATGTGCTCACAATCGCAGCTTCGTATTCTATCGGCCTTTAACCACTCCCGAATTTTATTAAAATGCTCTCTTCAACAAAGAAATGAAAATGATTACTTTAAAATGTTACATATTTGGAAAAATTCTTGATTCACTAAGTCTAAAATTTTCGTGGCGCAGACAAGCGTTCTCGCATACAATGGCGTTGTTTGGCCGCACCTCTAAACACGGCAATGTAACTATAATTTTGTGTCAAGTAACGTTTTATCATGACCTTCTCAACATCGTGCGGTATCCGTATTGACAGGAAAAGTACTTATAGGTTTGACCTAACTCTACATCCACACACACACACACACACAAACCAACTCACACACACATACACAACACAAGATCGTGATAAAAATCTTGCGAGTCTATTTTTATGTTCTAAAGAATTTGTATAATATCGAAAAACAATTCAAAGGCAATAAATAAAAAATTTACGAAGATTTTTTTTTTGTTTCTTCCTGAAAATATTCCGGTTAATTATTTCGGTAGTTTCTATTAACTTTTCAGAATTTATTTTTCTGTGAATTTTTGTAGCTTTGTAGTCTAAAATACGACCTAAAATAATAATGGGATTGATATCAGAACTGTAATTAAAAATTCCGGTAAAAATTTATTCACGTCATGGCCAGAAATAATAGTTTTAAATATATATCGCCATACTTACTCGCGAACGTTGTGTGTGTGTGTGTGTGTGTATATACATATATATATATATATATATATATATATATATATATATATATATATATATATATATATATGTATACATATCCCAGAGAGAGAAAGAGAGAGAGAGAGAGCGATAGAGACACTCGCAGGCGCGCACACACACAGTACCAGCCATTAACTTTCAAACTTGTAGCGGCATCTGGGTAGAAACCAGTTTCTTATCAGCCCGTGCTACTGGAGTTTTATGTTTTGTTAATAATATATAGCCGTAAATTGCGTTAGCCGCAGGGAAAGCGGAAATTAATTCAGCCTACCATATAAGTTAAACGAAACTACACTGTAACAAAGCAACTAAGCCAAGGGCATAGATAGCTTAAGTAAAATCCTGGTGGCTTTGTAATGAGTAAAAGTAGTACATTTTAATAGTGTTGTATATATTTAGTCGGCAAACATGATTTTATACCTATTTAAAATTACCGCCATTAAATGGTTAGTAGTTGCCTTTATAGAGAAAATAAATTTGTTGTTACGAGATACTCACTTACTTATGTTTTTTCCTAAATGCTTCGGTATAGGTTGAAAGTAGACGGTGCAATATCGAAGAAATTTAGTGAGCAGTTAGTGTTTGGTTCCTTTAAATAAACATACTGATTGAATTAGACGACCATTCACTTCTCAGAATGAAAAAAAAAATGGCACAACAAGCAGTTGATCATTGCCACAAGTAAGTATGAAATACTTGATAAATAATTTTTACCGAAGAAGAAATTGAGACGAAATCGCGCACATGACGTTATTTCGTAATATTGAAATATTTAGTTTTGTTTCTTTTTGACAAATCCCAAGATGAAACAACTTGCAAAATTTACAGACTCAACTTGAATTCTGTAGTCTACAAACTCATAATTAGGTAATTATTGAGAAATCACTAAGTGTTTCCATTCGTTAATCCATTTAGTTAGGCAAAAACTTGTATTTTAGCTTTAGATTCGGTAACAGGTTAAGTTAGAAACACTCAAATTTATTGTTTCTTAGATTAACTGAACAGTAGACGATACGTTGGTGTTGAAGGGAAAGTAGAGACTGATAGGCTGTATTCGGCGCTTGCAGAGCGAGGTAACTCGACAATTTATGAAAATTTAGTTCGGATGAATAGTTACACTTACTAAAGCAACAATGAAGATAAATATATTGTTGCGTGCCATGTTCCTGGAGGCCAGTGGTCGGCAGCTGTTTCGTAACACCTTGAGGGCTGGCCGATGACTCAAAGCTCGGGTGGCTCATAGTGGGAAAACCGCCGCACCTACGTCATAGATACCTGTCCCAACTGTGTCTTAACCCTTCGAGGGCGGCAGATGTGACTACTGGCACATCCGAAACATGATGAAATATCTATTTTTAGACCCCTGTAATGCGGGGAATAACCGACTGTCTGGGCTAGTATAAAAGCACAGAATCGGCACATTTGAAGGGAGTTCGCTATTGGAAGTGCTAGAGGAAGGTGCTACGCCTGTGGAGAGAGACTGGTGAAGACATCTTGGTGACGTCAAAGTCTA
>PNEQ01092286.1:0-23556 GCA_003012365.1 Medauroidea extradentata
TCTGAAACTTGGTAATGTCAATAAAGTTAAAGTGAATATTTTGAAAATATATGATTGAGGGCACCGTCACCAATGGTTGTGCACAGGGTAAACAGATGTTTCTCATTCGATTAACCACTTACCTTAGATGTCTGTAACTACCCCAGAACGTCAAATTGGCAGTTTTATAAATAAGGCCCAGGCAAAGTCGCTGTTAGTGGCAGGGACAAACTTAAGACTGCTTTTCGCGTGGACAGCTATAGCTACTTATCTTGCTGCAGAATTAGTTCAACTAGCCGTTTGGACATTCTAACACTTGATTACTGAAGTACCAATTTTGTGTACAAAGAGGTTTTTCAATAAAAGTAAATATTATCAGTTACGAAAAATACTCGCGAGCAAAGCCGCGGGGGACTGCTAGTCTCTATATATAAAAATGAAAGCTGACTGATTGACTGACTGACATATCAAACTGCAGCCCAAACCACTGGACCTAGAATCGTGAAATTTTTTGTGGGTGTTCCCCTCAGGTCGTAGGCGAGCACTAAGAAGGGATTTTTCGAAATTCGATCTCTAAGGGGGTTAAAAGGGGTGAAATGTGTTTCCGAAGAAACGTCGATAGAGCTCGAACCCGACGGCCAATCATCGTGATTTTTACTTTAATAGGACACTCGTAAAATGCACATTAGCCGATTTAAGGATTTTTCGAAGTTCAACATTTAAGGGGCTGAAAAGACGTTAAATGTGTTTCCAATCAACTATCGATATCTATCGAACCCTTCGGGATAGAGAGTTGATATTCACTTTAAAATATTGCTTACGTAAATACCCAAAAAGGAGTTTTAGGTTTTTTTGAAATTTGACCCCCAGGCAGTAAAAAGGGGCAAAATGAGGTTTTTAATAAATCGTCTTTATCTTTGAAACACAATTGGCTATCGTCGTGATTTTAACTTTAATTGGTAACTTTTACAAATGTCTATGACAGGACTCAAAATCCTTTCGAAATTCTTTATTTAAAGAAGTGAAAATACGTGAAATGTGTTTTCGATTATCCTTCCATATCTATCGAATCAATCGAGATATCGAAGTACTCTTTGCTTTAAATTGGTGCTTTTGTAAATATCCCAAGTACCATTTAAAATATATTTTCCGAATTCGGCCCTAAACTGGTTAAAAATGAGGTAATATGAGTTATCGATCCCATAGTTTTTTATATAGAGACATGTTCTTGTTTAGGATTGATGCTTACTCAAATACCTAAAAAGCAATTTCAGGAATTTTCGAAATTCGCCACCTAAGGACGTGAAAAGGGGTGAAAAGTGGTGAAAAGCGTTTTCAATTAATTGTCGATATATCTTGAACCCAGCTGGCTAATGTTTTGTTTTTTACGTCAACGAGATACCAATAAAGTATTCTAAAACGTGATTCAAGGGTTTGTCGAAATTTACTCTCTTAAGAGGTGAAAAGACCTTAAACGTGTTTTAGATAAATCCTCGATATCTATCGAACCCGTCGAGATATGTAATTAATTTTCGCTTCAGGATGATGATTACAGAAATTATCGCAAAACGGTTTTCAGATTTTTCGAAATTCGATTTCTCAATACTGTGCAGGGGTGATGTGTTTATTTTAGTAAATGATCGATTTTGATTCGACTGAACGGGCTAGCGATGTGATTTACACTTCATTTGGATACTTATACAAATTTCCAAGATGTAAATTTAAAATACTTCGAAATTCGACATCCAAAAGGGTGAAAAAGCACAAAATTTGTTTTCCATCAACCCACGATATCTATCTAACCAGTAGCGATATTGAAGTGTTGTTTGCGTCAGAGTGATGCTTATGTAAATATTTAAAAAAATATGTATGTAATTTTTTTCTTTATAAGCAACGTGATTATTAAGAATAAAACTTAGTTGGTCAATAATCAAGGCAGACGATCCGAAAAGCAGGAACGAGCAGCGAGAAACAACTTATACACGAGTTTCACTACAGTAACCTATCGAGACGTGGTGTTGTACAACTTCTATGAGCCCAGAACACAGATTTTTTTTTTTCAATAAATTTTATTTTCATGAGTTATTTCGACGTTACGTGACGCAGTTGTTTGTCACTCAGGACTAAATTCCGGGTGGTTCTGGGCTCGAATTCCGTTAAAAGCTGCGTACAAACGTTCAATTCTGACACACAAAAACTACAAGGCAGATCGAATTAGTGCAATTTACATGTAGTCTTTAAAAGGGGTAAAATTGCAGTTCGTTTTCCACTTAGGTTCCTCTACATCAGCTGACATAAAGTCGGTATACTGACAAAAGTGATTAAGTTATAAATGCTATTTCGTTTAAAAACAGTATTAAATTGTAGATATTAACAAAAATGTGGTATGTTACTATACTGTGACACAACAGTACGAAACGACGAATAGACTTTAAACTTGGGCAATTGTTCGTGAACAACATATACATATTCCTAGCATTTTTATAATTTTATCTCATTTTGACTTTGTCACTTTTAGCAGTAAACCGACGATTTATCATCTCACTAATCTCAGGTTTGGGGAACCAAATACGTTTCTGCGAAACCTTTACCCTCTGAAACTTGGTAATGTCAATAAAGTTAAAGTGAATATTTTGAAAATATTTAATTGATGGCACCGTCACCAATGGTTGTGCACAGGGTAAACAGATGTTTCTCATTCGATTAACCTCTTACCTTAGGTGTATGTAATTACCCCACAACGTCAAATAGGCAGGGCTATAAATAAGGCCCAGGCGAAGTCGCTGTTAGTGGCAGGGACAAACTTAAGACTGCTTTTCGCGTGGACAGCTATAGCTACTTATCCTGCTGCAGAGTTAGTTCAACTAGCCGCTCGGACATTCTAACACTTGATGACTGAAGTTCCAATCTTGTGAACAAAGAGGTTTTTCAATTAAAGTAAATATTATCAGTTACGAATAATACTCGCGAGCGAAGCCGCGGAGGACTGCTAGTTATGTATAAAATAAGAAAAAAAATATCTGGTACAATATTAAAAAAAGACGTTGAAAACAGGTGAATCGCGCCCTAAGGTTTGCAGTCTCGCTCATATGTACTTGAGTCTAATGTGTATGACAGACGTTTTCCCGTTGCATGTCAGTGCCGATTAGCTACAATCCCATGATGCAAATTAGTAATGTCGTCAGCTGTAAAAATACAGGCTGATAGAAAAAGATACGTCCTTCGTAATCGTAATATGGGTGCAAATAGATACCGCACTTACATCAACAAGTCAGTCATGGCTACCGTTTCTCTTGGGCGCCGTTATTTTATAATTAGGGGCATGAAAAATTCGTGTTTTCTTTTTGGCACAAGGTAAAATTTCAGTAACTATAGGGGCCGCGGTGGCTGAGGGGTCAAACCTCTCGCCTCCCACCAAGGCGAGCCGGGTTCGATTCCCGGTGGGGTCGGTCCCCGGATTTTCGCACGTGGGAATCGTGCCGGACGATGCCGTTGGTCGGCGGGTTTTCTCGGGGATCTCCCGTTTCCCCCGCCTTTTCATTCCAGCGTCGCTCCACACTCACCTCATGTCACCCTTCACCAGCGCTGAAGACCTCAATGTTAAGGGTGCTCGGTACGGTATGCTAAACAGCGAGAAATACATGTACCGTTATTGAACATTATTGAGGGAACGAATGAAGTTAAAGTATACCGTTTTCGGAAGTAGGTGTCGTAAAGTCGTATAATTGTCTAAGACATTTGACGTATATAAACATCTTTTAACTTTGTTAAGAAAAAAATCTGGAAAATAAGCCTTTTTTTAGTGATGTAGTTAATTGTAGTAGAGTAATGCAGCATGAATAACACATAAAACCATGTCTTAGACTTGTTCCTTACCATGCTGTATAGCATGTTGCAATCTGAACATTTTTGGAATAACTATTATCCTGTAAAAACAGTAATTAAAACTAAATAATTTCAATTCTTTACTCGATGAAAACACGACCTCTGCTTGTGGAGATATGTTGCTTTTATCCCCAGTACCTTGAGTGAACGCGGAGCAGTTATGAGAGGACAAGGAGTGGCAACTCATGTTACCAAAACTGACAGGGATTATCTGCAGCGCCCGATCTATCAGCTAGAGCCAGATTCGCACGAAAATGCCATGAGTCCTACGGTAAAGACGAGTGAGGAGTTATTTTATTCAGTTCTGTTTTTGTGTAGGTTACGAATATTATAATGCATAAAACGAAATTTCAATGTTGTTACTTTTAATTAAAAGACTATATGAAAGCCACCGATTTTGATTCCTGGGTTAGAATATTCGTATTCTACAGGAAATACTGAATAAAATGATACCTCACTCGTCTTTACCGCATGATTGAAGCCATTTAGTCACTCAGCTGATAGACTAACAAGCCTGTTCCCATGTTTCAATTGGTTCATTACAAGTTTACGTTTAGAACGTTCTACGTTTTGAAGATACATATATAGAAAATTGCGTACAAGTTATACAATACAAATAATTAAACTGCTCGGTGTTGATCAATTTATTCTTCAATACACCAGTAAGAAAGTACTTTACATGTAAGAATTTAATATTTTGACAGCCGATGCTACCAATATTTTTAACACGCGCCAGACACGTGGCAACCATTTAAAACAACAGGACGTGACCGTATGACCTAATGAAGCAGTAGTGGCAGCCCTGATCAACAAGTCGGTTAACTTCCATCGCCGACGTTGAAAGTAGTGTACATTATACATGAAAAATAAGTAAGCATTTCGGAGGAAACGTAATATAATAAAACGGCTTCGTATCCAGCATTAGTCAGTTAACTATTTTATTCTATTCAAATCGCGTAATTTTATAACTAATTTACAAACAACCGCATTGTTATCAGTTGACCTGAAACCAAAACAAAGCACGGCCATTTGCGAGTGTGAAAAGTTACCGCATTCGCGTGTGTTTGAAATTCTTATAATGTGGTACTGTATTATTCTGTGCATATATTTAATATATTGTAATGCAGGGATTATAAAACCCAGCCTGTAATCGCCACTGAGATATGACGTCCGGCAACCAAAACAAAGAGCTGCCATTTGCGTTGCGTGTGTTTGAGCTTCTCGTGTGTTCGGTACGTTTGAGATTCTTGTACGGTGTTATTTTAATATTTTGTGCATGTATGTAATTGTAATATATTGCAATGCAGAGATTAAAATACGCGACGTGTAATCGCCAACAACAACGGGATATTAAGACGTGATTCGAAAGACAGTAACTTCAGCTGGCATGTCTACAAAAACACTCGCTAAATAGTAGGTAATCCGTCCAGAGAAAAGTGCTATATAAAATTTAAAAAAAATTTTACCCAACTTTTATTTTAACAGAATTTGTTGGTGAATACTTACGGTTCATGTTGTAGTCCTATATGTAAACATGCTTTTTTCAAGTCGCCGACTCAATAAATTCTTTTTGTAAGAAAAAGTCCATGTTTTTTTAAATCAAGTAAGTGGTTATTGTAAAGTCCACGTGAGATTTTGTGCCTGTCAGCTGTAAAAATTTAGGCCTACATATTACCAAAATAAACGGCCAGAAGACGTACGCCTGTATATTTCCCGGTCGTTAAAGTGTACCTGTTTAATTATATGTGTTAATCAACAAAATGATTTAAAGCTGATTTGGGCAGTTAGGCCTACCCATGTTTGTTTAATGCTTACGCTTTTTATTTGTATATTATTTCCGTTTAGGTTATGGGAGCACAAATTTTGGCTATATAGTTTGTTTAATAGTCTACAACTGGAAACTTAAACTAGGCTTATACGGCTTTATTATCTGATAGCGTAGAACCAAATTGGAGCCAACACGACAAATAATAATTTGTAATAATGATTGCATGAATTATTATATTTATTATTTCAGTTTAAATATGTTTGCTTGCACTGTCATAAGCTCTTGCAACTTCAGTTTTGTTGAAACCAAATAAGCTACTATTATTTAATCTTTTTAGATGTCAAGTAGAAAACATAAGTTGCCATACATGTTTGTTTATTTTTGGTAACGTCATTAAATGTTAAAATTTTGATCATACCTAGGAAAGTATACAAAAATTGTTAAATTTTAAATAATTGTAGTAGGCTATCCATTGCTGTAATATGAAATAATTCCATTAACATTGCCCACCTAACACTAGTAAGATTAATGTGAAGAGAGTATTGAAAATAAATCATTTGTCTGAGATAAAAAAAAATAATCCAAAGAAAATCACAACACACTTTGGGTGTTATTGCAATCATAATATACCTTAACTGTTGACATGTTTCGGTTGTCAGCTGGAAAGCACATGGTGGTGGAAGGATACATAAAGTTTTTGTTTACATTGTCCTACTTTTTATGATCTGTCTAATAATGGAATTCTTACACGGTATGGACAGTAGAAGAAAATAATTAGAATAATAGCTAGCATAAGAGTCCCTAACTCATCCAAATCCTAATTAAGCCGAAAATACACTGCCGTCCCTGTAAATGCATGAAACGGTTACTTTCGCAATTAAAAATGTCACATTTTTCTTAACAGTCTGGAGTTCATTTTGGTAAGCACTTAGGACACAACCCCAATCTTCCAGAACACGGCCTCATTAGCACTGTAAAACTCCCTAGCATGGCCTTAAAAGGAACTTCACTGTTTAACTGTTTTACAATTTAAAAGATGTTTCTAACTGGGCACTTCTGTGTTACTTTAGTTAACCTTTAAATCATGCAAACAAACGATACAGCGACAAGTTTATTATGAAAATACTTAATCACCTCACATAAAGAAAGTACACATTATTTGTAATACGGCATAAAACCAGTCTTGCGACTGTAAAATTTTCGAGCAAATAAGTGAGAAGTAAGTCTTGAGCAGGCACAGAGCAAGATACACATACAAATTTGTGTTTTACTACTCGCAAGCTATAATTTGCCATAAAAAAAGCTGATACGTTTTTCAATACTACTGCAAAGGTGAATGCTCAACATTAAATACTTTTTACATATTTTTTTTTGTTTTGTTTTACACAATCTGTTGGTTGTATCATTTCGATGACGTTTTAATAAAAGCAAGAAAAGCTGTGAGTTGTTTACAGATAAGTACAGCTGTTTAGCATTTGCTTCGAACTGTGCGAGTTATCTTGTTATGCATGCTGCACTAGCTTAGGTCCTTGAATATAGTTTACTAAATAACTGATTCACTCGCACATTCACTCTCTTCATATATACTAGAATTCTGCGTTTGTTGACCAGACTGTCGGCACTACGCCTCCACTTCGCAGTTCGAGGAAGAAACAGGTTATCAGCACAATCTTCGCACGTATCATGTGTCCCCTTGCTTGCCATTGGACTCACAGTGGAAGAGGTGTCTAACGACCATCCAAGAAAATATACAAATATTAAGCTAGTTTGACGCAATGCCCTTGTCGAGCCAGACAGCCTTAAGGGCGCTGCCTACCTTGAAGCCACGGCGGGAGCAAGCATAGGATTTTACAGGTTAAATGATTTTCCACCTGGCTCAGTAACGGTTGAAGTTACATATATGCCACCACTGACTTTTTTGTTCGTCTCGGTGCCGCGTACATTACTTTGGATCGTTTAGGCAGTTTTTTTCAATACCCTGAAAACTGTGGGCAAAAAAGCATTTTTATGTACAAAAACATGCGAACATGACTATTCATAATTTATTTTCTGCAGTTTTATTTACGTAGCAATTTTCTCCTTTTCTCGGCGCAGAAAATAGTTCTTGTCCGGAAGCTATAACACAGAAGGTGACCGAGTGCCATTGAAAATAATTTAACATGTTAAACCCTATTCTTTCTCCGCCAGGGCTCCGAGGTAGGCAGCGCCCTTAAGCGCTGACCAAAATCTCTCACTCACTCACTCCAGCAACTATAAGTTCATTTGACTTTCGTAATTGGCACTTGGCATATTTAACATCTCCAGGAAGTCGCTGAGCCAATAATAAAAATGTAACTAAATGCAGTCCTATATCACTGTGTAAACGAGCAGCTAAATGAACAGATGTTGTATACTTGAGTACACACGTTGTTGGAGGCTAGCCTACACGACAGTGAACCCGCGAATTATTCCCGTCTCTATTTATAACACTCCATTAAAGCTCAGCTTTATCCAACGTATTACATTTTTTGTGGCAGTTTTAACTTCTAAGAAAGAAAAATGGGGAAATTTTCTTTATAAATGATTTTGTGTGTACATTGCACTAGAGTGGGCCTACACACATAGCATGTCAACAATGTTGGCATATAAAAAAGGCGACGATCAGTTAAACAAATTATTATTTATAAAATTTTTGCTTCACTTGTTGTGAGAAGTCAATGATTATGATGTCATGTCTGTATTGCAGTCCATTGTGTATATTGTTTCTTTTACAATCAAAATGTTCAAATTTTTCCTCGTAGAAATTAAAAATTGCTAATATCTATAAATAAAACACGCCAGGTGAGGATTTGTTTAATCTTGACCTTAAGGATTGCAGACAACCTATATAATGCATATATCCACTAGACCTGACCTGTTTGGTTATATAAAATAAAAAATTGTTCAAAAACTGTTCTTTGGAAACTTTCAGCATTACAAAAATGGCTGTAAACGTTATAGAAAAATCTTGGAAGTAAACAAATGAAGGGCTGAGATTCATAGTGGTTTAAGTCACAATTATTACGTAGTGTCATTGTTATTCATATTATTCACATTTTCCAAAAGAATATTCTGTAACAAATATTTCACTCTTACTGAATTTCTGCATCCCACTTGCGAAGTGCAAGAATGTACTGCATTTTGCATGTGCTTACAAAAAAATTGTTTACGATGAAACTATTTTAACTGATTTATAACCACTCAACTATGCATGACGATTTACAAACATTTGTTTATGATCACAAATAATATTCGTACATTTACAAATAAATTCTTGTACGTTTTACAGTTGTTTGAAGTTACACAAATAAATTTTAACAACCAGTTTTCCAAGAAATTGTTCGTAAAAGCACAATCAATTTTGTAAAACGCAAAAGGGCGTTGAATGTTAGCACTGTATCATATCACTATATCTTTATATCGGATATAACAGCTGGCTCCACCTAGCGACAGCAACATCATCCTCTCAAATGTGAGTACGTCATTGGAAAATATTTTTGTTCCAGAGGTTGCGACAAGTGCCTACTCTGTCAAGATGGCAAATACCAGTTCTGTGAAGTGGACCCAGCTAATTATTCTGTTGGCATGTGGCGCAACGGTGGCTGGGCGGAGTACTGCTTGGTTCCTGAGAAGAATTTACACAAACTGCCAAAAGGCATGACTCTGAAACAAGGTACGTTACCAACAATAATAACAGGTGAAACTAATTTCGCACTGTTAGCATGGTATCAGTGTAGTTTTCACACACTCTTCACATACCATACGTAAGTTTTCACTCAAATGAATTAAGACGTTTCGTAAATGATAGGCGACGTATGTACGTGCGAGGGTTTTGATGTATCAATTGAGTATAACGTCATCAATGCAGACTTACTCCACTGAAAATAAAACGCGCAAACAAACACATATCAGTTATTTTATAAGATCACCCGAGTTTTACGTATTTTGTTCATACGCTTTCTTTTTTCATTGTGGAAGTTTAATAAACTTTTCATTCTGCGCTATGCCAAATCTCAAAAACCGTACATCCTACTCAATCTTAAATTTATATTTTGATAGTTCTTCATGTAAGAATGCATTGATTGTAGTAGAGGATAATATCATATTTCCGACATTTGGAAAGGTAGCTCGACATGAATAAATTAATAGCTAAGCCTATATATATTTTTAAGAGAATTGCTGAATCATTTATAACCAAATCTATTATTTTGAGAGTAAATAATATGAAAGTTTATTTTAGTGCGCTTTAATATCATAGTTACTCAACTTTGCAAGATAACATAACGAGAACAATGAAATATTTTTTTATCACATTTCGAGAAATATTGGACCTATTGTAAGTAAATTTAATATTTTGACTGTTTGTCATACTTAACTTTATTTACGTAATATTTCGCGTCTTAGCCTGATCCACCAATTTTTAAGTTATCATGACATACATAAATGAAGTTTTAATGTCGTATTTCAAGGGTTATATGTCTAATTACTACTTTCTGAAATGATTTGCACATTGAGAAAAGTAGGCCGAAATAAGTACTGTTGCCTTGCAAGATCGTGAAATGAGAATTTTCTTTTTAGTACATTAAAGATTATTTGGTGAATTAACTTTCATTTAAACTTCTCACATTATTTAACAAAAATTATCTCTACCGTAAAACGAGGTAACTTGAAACACGTGGGGTAACTTGGAATACTTATATAAAAATTTCCCGCATGTGGCAGCCCTGAGTAAAAAGAAATTAACTTGGAAAAAATTACATACAATTAACTTATGCATGAAAATACATTAAATTTTACTTTATCCTCAGTTACGTGGAAAATAAAAATTATTGAAAAAGTGTTCCAAGATACCCCATGTGTTTCAAGTAACCCCGTTTTACGGTATCCATTATAAGGGCAGATAGTAAAATGAGGCCTTCAATATTAGCGAAGGCACGTCGTTAGTCAGTCGCGGTAAGGCCAAGATCGACTTTTTCTATGACGCTGTATTATCCCCTTTGAGAGCTTTTTACTGTTTACTCAGAATCCTCTATGGATATGTTAAATAAGTGAACTGTGAAAGTAATACGAACTCACCGCTTACAGTTATTTGAATTATAGCATGTAACCAAAAGCAAACGCGAAATGTTCAGGTACCCATTAATTCTCAAGGTATTTTCACAATCGTTTTAGGAACATGCAAAATTCGCGTTATTTTCTGATAGCAGACTGTAATGGTTCGCTCGACGTCTTCGACTGACCAACAATGACGTGGTTTGCCACAGATATATATAGCTTCTACCTAGTAGTTCAAGAGTCGAGGTGAAGTGAGAGAGTTATGCGGGCTATCAACAACGAGGTCTTAAGGGTGCGGAATACCGCTAATTTTCATCACCATGGTTTAATTTACATATTTGTACCATATATTTTTTTCTTGTTTTAGATACAAAAAGGGACTAAATTTTATCTTATAAAATTGTGTTATCTTCCATATTTTTTGCGTAATGGCTCGTTAAAGTCAAAATTTGCATGTTTCCGTTTTAAGGACGACACTAAAACCAACTCACTTACAAAACTGGAAAAATTCACAGTGAATAACGATGTTGTAGGCTACATATTCAGCTATGTTAAACCACTAAATAAAATATTTTTGTATTTAAAAAAAATTTAATTTTTCAAATTGTTATTTCAAATTTCAGCAAAACGTAATTGTTTGGTTTTATGGGCGTGACATTGTAGCCTGCGATGTCTTTATCCACTGTGAATTTTTCCAGTTTGGTAAGTGAGTTGGTTTTAGTGAAGTCCTTAAAACGGAAACATGCAAATTTTGAATTTGACAAGCCGTTACGCGAAAACTATGAGAGATAAAAAAATTTCATAACAGCAAAATTTAGTCACATTTAGTGTCTAAAAGAAAATGATATCTGATACAAATAAAAACATGGCGATGAAAATAGCGGTAGACCGGGCCCTTAAGAGCCGATGAGGGTGAAGTGAGGTGAAAGGACAACACAGCATCCATGCTCGAGACAGGATTTGAACCTAGGACCTCTTGCATCGTTAACGGCGCCTAGTAGAATACGCGACGGAGGCCGACTTAAGAGGGCGTGGTACATAATTCAACGCTAAAAGCATTAATCTATAACTGTAGGTTTCTTGAAGCCAGTTTGCGAAAATTAAACAATAGCAATCCTAGACAATAGTTTTAGCCAACGTTTTAAACAAAATTGTTTCCAGTATTACGAACTTCTGAGGCACAATCTCTGACGCCGGAACCTCGTGCATTTAACTGCGGCGCAAGAGATCACGCGTAACGAATTAGTAATTCTGGATAAATATTTACTCATAAAGCTGGCAAACACAACTATCTAGGATTGTCATTGAGTATTTTATCCATATTGGCTTCGGAAAAAGCGTAGAAATCAATTGATGTTTTCAGCGTTTATCTATCTACCACGCACTCTTTAAGGGCGTTCTCGTGGCAAAAATTCTAAATTTTATATTTGCTTGTCATAGTGTTAGTTTTATAGACGTTACTTGTGAATAAATTTTCCACTTGTAGAAATTTTTTAGCTCTCATAGTTTTCCAATGGCGGCATGTCAAAGTCATAATTTGCAAATTACAGGAACATATGTATAACAAAAACCAAGTGACTTATTCGAATGAAATAATTTACACTGAAATTAGATATAATGGGCACTAAGCTAAAATATTTAAAACCACAGAATGGAATCCCTTTGTAATTTAAAAAAAAAAAAATCCGAAAATGACGAAAATTTACTTCATTTATGGCAATTTTTAAAGAAGACAAAATTACTTTGTTGTATGTTTTTAAATCTTTCAGCATAGTGCCCTTTATATTGTAATTCTTATAAATTAATTTGAGTACATTTAAGTTTTCCTAACTGTTACTACAACCAACGAAGACGCACCCGACACATGTAGCAGGACGTATTAACTGGACAGTGCCAAGCATCAACAGACCAAGCGCTAATTGCTACTTCATTAAAAAATATTTTGCTGCATTGAAACGGGCTTATAAAATTATTTCACCCCTCTATCCTGTGATTATGAATATTGGATTTGTAATACTAACATATTTGTTGGAAGACAGTTTTAAATTTGCAAAACTTACATGTTTCACTAATAACTTAAAATTGTCTCTTAGGTCGCCGTTGCACTGGCTGCAGTACAACTTAAACATGTTCAGTTCTATGGAGCGGTTACACGAGCTGCGAACGAGTTCAGATCGCAGTCTCTTCTCGTTCAAAGTAAACGGGTTTCATACGTAGTTCCGAACGACATATCTTCGATGCTTCTCTCCAATTGGCTGCTTTAGTAACGATCTGTGGCACAAACATGGCTGTTTTTTTGGTCTGACATTTTGCACTCGTTAAATAATATTAACTTTTAGATGTATAATAATTATATCCACTTTACACACAGCAACAGCATTGCAGCTGGATGCAATGTAATAATTTTAAAGTCATCAATGTTGAGTGAAGATCTGATAATATTTAAATATATGTACAATTGAGGTGTCACGCTTGTTGAGGTTATGAAGTTCATTGAGTTTATTCTATTTAGTCGTGTAACCGCGCAAACATGTTTTAAACACGTTCAAGCATGGCTGCCGAATATATTTAGCTGAACTAGTTTAAGACCATATGTCTATTGATGAATAACACCGTCCAAATGGCTTCCAACCTTTTACTAATTTTTACCATAAACGCTGTTCGTGTGGATCATTCACACGTAAATTTCACCACGAAGGCATGAGTTCTCACCTTATCTCATGACGTGACGTCCGGAGAAGTGTCGTGGGCAGCAAGTACTGTAGTGTAAGTAGATGTGTGGCTGTGACGTAGCATCAGTGATGGAGCCTCTGTCATGCGTGGTGCATGGCTGGGACCTGGCTCCTCCCATATGTGTGGGCACACGTGTGCTGGTCCTGGGAGCTGGCATCATCGGCAACCTGTGGGCGGCCACGCTGCATCACCTCGGCCTCCGTGGTACTGTCACCGTCAGCGAGCCGCACGAGGACCGCAGGACAGCGCTACAGAACCTGGGTATGCTGAAACCACACTAACAGTACTATACTGAAACATTCCCTTCAGTAAGCACACCACGCGAATCCTGAAGACAAAACGTTAGAGGCTTAGGACCGTATCTATAAGCGGCCTTCGAATGACAACCAACTGCTCACCAATGCTTTCTCTATGGGGATAGCAGTTGGTTGTCATTCGAAAGCCGTCTATAGATACGGCCCTTAAGTGTTGTGAGACGACATTTTACGTACCCAATGTGGCAACACTGCATGCATGTTACGTCGTGTAAATTAAGGATAACGTATTAACTGCTCGGGATTTTAATTTAACCTGCGCCCATAATATGATGATCAGTGAGTGAGTGAGAGATTTTGGCCAGCGCTTAACATCGAGGTTTTCAGCGCTGATGAGGGGTGACAAGAGGTGAGTATGGAGTGGCGCCGGAATTAAAGGGCGGGGGGGGGGGAGATCCCCGAGAAAACCCGCCGACCAACGGCATCGTCCGGCACCATTCCCAGATGCGAAAATCCGGAGACCGACCCCACCGGGAATCGAACCCAGATCGCCTTGGTGGGAGGGGAGAGGTCTGACACCTCGACCACCGTGGCCCCCAATATGATCAGAACAGTAATAATGAGATAAGTAACATATCTGTGGAGCGAAATGTTGTGCTATGTTGCCGTATCGTTCATGTAAAATATTATCTCACAATATTTTGCCACTAACATTTTCGCCTAGGTTCGCGTGGTGTGGTCATTTTGCTGACATTCTGTATATCACTATTTCCTGTCAACACAAAACACAGAAAAAATAGTAGCCTAACTCTAAAACTATCAACCATCGTTTACATATGTACAATGTAGGTGTTCTAAATATCAGTTGAATTTATCTTCCTCCCTGTTTCAGCTTGACTCTACTTGATAGGGCATTTTATATAATTATATAGGATGTCCCATAATCCGGTCTCATAGGGTAAATAGAAATTGGTGAAGTATGAAATTGTTTAATAGTGATGTAGTGTGTTGACGTAAGACAACAGCAGTGTGTTCGCTTCCATGTGTCATTATCACAGAAATGATTTAAATTGATGGCCGCGATGTGATTTGCACATACGTGTGCGATGGTTCAAATTGTTTTGTACACGATGTTACATGGCCGGCGTGATGGGAGCGTCATGCAGCAGCAATATTGTTACTCACAATAACATTTCGTTACATTCACCTATTTTAACTCCCCTTATGATACTGGACTAATATACATCATGTGTGTGTGCATGTGTGTGTATGTATATATATATATATATATATATATATATATATATATATATATATATATATATATACATATATATATACACTACATGGACGTCCCGTATGTGTATGTGTGTAAATATAAATAGGCCTATATATACACACACAAACACACATCCATAAATAAGTGTGTGTATGCATTACTGGTAGCAAAAATTGTTTTACCATTGTAAAATGTTATATATAAATTCTATTTTGCGTGATATTAAATGAATATCTTTGTGTGAAAGTGTTGTTGTGCGTGTGAGCTTTTTCTGAGATAACATATTATTCTGGTAAAATACTGAACACTGATAAAACTAATCTACACAGAGAACCTGTATTTGGAAATAGCAAAGAAAAATGTATTTAATTAAAATGAAAATGAATTTAGCGAAAAAATAGGTGCTAGTCCCTACACTGTAAAGAAAATTAGTGAAATTTACCATTAAGTACTGCTCTCAACCAGATACAACAAAACATATTCACAGCCCTGACAAAAGCTTAAAATGATATCAGAGTTACCGAAACTGTAGTTAAAGTTATATTGAGGAAACATCTCTAATTTAATCTTGCACGGCTATTAGATTTAAATTTGCTCAGTCGGTAGAATTTAAGTCTCTATGAAATTGTCTCAGACCTCTGGTTAGGCCTAGGTTCTCCTAAATTACTTACCAAAAATGTAGAAAAATTACAATATCAATTTGAACGTTATTAAATCTTGTTGGAGTCTCAATCAATGAAATTTGAGACGTTTACACTGAATACAGTTCATAGAAGTTAGAGTAAGACTCATAAATGTCTGTCTTACGCGTCATCCCCCGTAGTCTTCAAGTTCACTCAGAAACTAAATAAGAGTATACATTATATTGCCTCTTCTGAAACTGGCAAACTTTTAACACGACTTCTTGGACCTAAGATCCACTCCAATAGATCGCTAAAATTACGATGACGGCAGGATCGGCGTCTCAGCAGAGAAGCCTGCCGCGGGACGACATGCCCTAGGAGCTTTCCAAGAAGAAGTGACGCTTAATTAAACCTCGGTTGAGGCACTCGCTAAAGAGAAAAATATCAAAATTTCTCTTACTAAGAAAAACGAAAAATATAGTACAGTTACTGATCACAGTGACCGAGGTTTTCTTTAACGTCCGTGCGTCATAGCACACTGATAAATACATAAACACAAAAACAATATTACATAAAATATTTAAAATTGAAATTATTAAAATTTGACAATTCATTTTCCTGTAAATTATGACTTTAAATATATATAATATGACTTTAAATTAAACTTAGCATCAATCACAAAAGAAATCAATAAAGTTCATAAAATAAATTAATTATATAAATTATGAATATTTAATTTAGAAAAACAATTAATTAAAATTTAGGTGGACTACTGTAGACATACTACACCATCAAAGTAGTTCAGGAGTAAACTTTGTGGTAAATTGAGCAGTATGAACGAGAAACTCAATGTTAAAAAAAAACTACCCCCTTTCGTACAAATAAAATAATAACGCCATCAAAAAAGGTTGTTTAAAGTAAAATATACACGATGAGTCGGGAGGAAAGGTACATGCTTTGAGGGGCGATAGTTCTGGTGATTCTGAACAAAATGTTTCTAATAAACATATGCCCTTTTCTTAACCGTTTCAGAGAAACCTGATTATGAAGTTGAGCAGCAATTCGTCTCGAGCTAGTTGTCGGGCTGTGTTCTAGTACCTGAAGAATGTTCTCAACTTCATTAAGAGCTTGTTGTACGGGACGTTCGGATACAACATTTACGCTGGGAAACGTACCACGGTCACGCAATCCTGCAAACATCTTGCTAAACACCCTGCTATCTGGAACTCTGCGATTAGGATATCGTCGTTCGTACTCTGGAATTCCCATCGCTGAAACCGTAGACAAACATCATGTCAGCATACTCTGCACGTGTGAAGACCTGTGGCATTTTTGACTACACTGAACTGTATTCACTGTACACGTAACAATACTGTAGTTCCCAATACTAGGGCAAGCACTGTAGGACTGAGACGGAGGTAAACAACTGCACCATGCTTAGAGCGCCACCGTGTGGAAATGTACATAATTTCACACAACATCAGATAACAATAGCGTGATTTACCATCACCTGTACTTATCCCGTTCCTTGTTGTTTTCATTAGGTTTCTCTGAAACGGTTAAGAAAAGGGCATATGTTTATTAGAAACAGTTTGTTCAGAATCACCAGTACTAACATGCCTCAAAGCATGTACTTTTCCTCCCGACTCATCCTGTATAACACGCTTATTATTTTTTTTTGTTGTATGAGAGCACTCGTGGACCAGTGTATAACACACTGGAGGCAGACTTATTGATGGACTCCCTGAAGGATAACACGGGATGAGGCCTTACATTGGGTAAGCGCAGGAATGAGAAGGGTAAGAGAAACGGGAGAACCTCGAGAATACCCGCCGACCAGTGGCATCGTCCTGCACGATCTCCACATGCGAAAATGGGGGGGGGGGGGCGCCGGGAATCGATCCCGGATCGCCTTGGTAGGAGGCAAATGCTCTGGTTAACTGAGGTCCATTATATGACGCTAATTAAAATGGTCTTTGTTGTAAACTAAGAGTTCTTAGACTTGCAGTCTTAAGGGTCCTCCCGAGATAGGCAGCGTTTGTGTGTGTGAGTCAGGAGCAGTAAGGTTGCCACTAACTGACGTATGTAATACATTATCGCCTCTCCGTGCAAGCCACTCAGCTGGCGTGCAGTGCTTTAGTATAATCCTTTTTCCTGTGGGACTTTAAGCAGTGACCACATTATTTTATTTGTAGACATCATAGTTCAAAGTCTAACGCTTCTTTCTATAGTTCCGTTTTTCGGATCCGGTCGATATTTTTCCAGATACTGCAGTCTGAAAAAGCCATTTTTGGCCGTTTTGAGGGGCCAGGAAGTAATGTTTCTGTTGAACGTGCCGAATATTTAAAACTATATCGGCATAGTTTGAAGTGTGCGTTATTTTCGTAGATTTACAATAATATGTAATTTGTGTTAAATATTTACGACAAAAAAGAATAATTGTAACTCGCTGAAACGCATTTGAAGCGCTGGTAGGGAGGCCACTTAAGGCGGCTGCCTGCCCGGTCCGCAGATTAGTGTGCAGCTATTCGGCTGTTACACGATTATTTGAAAATTCCTGAGCATGCGTAACATGTCTCCTCAGGAATAGTGTTCACTGTACGTCATACACATATCATATACCTCCGTGTATCTCTAAAGCTCATTTTTATGCTGTTGGAAATGGGTGGTTTTGCTGTCCTTCTTAGGTATGAAAATGAAGACGCAGAAAGTTTTAAAAGACATACGCGTATACAATACGCTTTTATCTTTAATACTACGTCATGAAATGATAGGATTACTTCTGAATGTCTCATAGGAGCCAGTTCAGTGATTTGCACCTAGAGGCTAGGGTGGGTTGTGATACACGGGTTCCCTAGTCCTTAACGTTTATGTACTTCCAGGACTCGAGCGTGCAAAACATATTTAACCAGGGAGCCACCTTAAATGAATATTAAAATACTATCAACATTTTCTCTTCGACAAAGTATAGGATACATTCTTGGCAAACTGTTTGACACTAATAATTATATAATCTTTCATTAATTTGCCATGCAGAATCACTGTAAGATAATTCTTGAAAGTTAAGCTGTAATTCTCTCGCAATCATTCTGCATGCCAAGCTAATAAAAAATGATATCATTATTTATGTAAAGCAGTTTACCAAAAATATACCCTATGCTTTGTCGAAGAAAAAATTATGGTAATACGATTGCTACAAAAACTTAAAATACAATACAATTATCTAACACTCCCCCTTTATTATTATTTTAAGGATACGTGTATTTAGTGAGTGAGAGAAGGGAGAGGTGTGTGTAGGCACGGGGTTCGAGATCATCAGCCCGGAGCAGCTGAAGAAGAAGGACTCTGATTGGTTGGTGGACCTGGTGGTAGATTGCAGTGGCAGCGCGTCTGCCATGGAGGAAGCCATGCATCGCCTCGCCTGTGGAGGCACTTTTCTCATCTTCGGCGTCGCCTCTCCTCGGGCCGTCATGAGGCAAGTCATAGTCTGTAGTATTTTGTTTTTTAATAGATAAAACAGAAGGTGGGGGGGGGGGTGGAATTAAAAAGCTCTTAACGCAAAAATATTTTATATTGGATAGAGCTGGAGATTTGTGGTGAAAAGAATTAAGCAACATTTTGATTCAATGCCGCATGTGCACGTCTGGAATGTTTGCTTCATGGTCCGTGATTGGCTGTTTTTAACTCTCGACGTTTTGCGAATCTACCCGCAAATCACAGACGTGTGGTGTCGTAGTAACATTACTCTTGTTGACACAGTCAAATGAGCCACAACTATGTACAAATACACTCCTCTGCCAATAGCCATGAAGCAGAGGTGCTGATGTGAGCGTTATGCATTGACACAAAATGTTGCAGTAACCTGTGACATGTAGTTTCAGTGTGAATATTTTCATCTCATTGTGTTCTTTGGTTTTCACAGCTTTTAAAAAAAATAAAGTGCAAATTTTTACTTTAAAATACCACTGTCAGAAAACTGGTTGAGCTAAATATTTTTGTAAGAGTGAAGTGTACTCCCAAGTAACATGTACAAAACTAACACATTTTCGTACAAATATAAAATAACGCTTGCTCCCCACATGAACGCCCTGTAAACGAGCACTTCCTAACTGTATTTTATTGGGGCCAAAGATATTACGTTTTGATAGAAGTGAAACTACACAGGTTTCTAATATCAGGAAAATTTTCATGTTAAAAGTATTTAAGAAGGTTGTAAAATGGCTGAAGTAATAGTTAAATAAGTGCTCACTTTCTCGTGAGAGTCTATACCAGTGGTAGGGGGAAGACACGGATGGCATGTCCCCTCTCAGAGCCCCTACCCACCCCCACCCTCTTTTCCTCCATGGACCGCTTACCCTTTTGTGATATAGTCAAGTGTAAACAAAAACCTATTTTTTGCAAGTCCTGTAGTTTTTCTTATTATTTTATGCCTGCGTTGCGCCTGCATGTGCAATATATTTGAATGGACGACTTGAAGTACACGCCCTCTGACGTCACACCGCGGAGGGGGGGGGGGAGTACTGTGGGAAACAAAACTTGTTTACAAACACGCTGATTTGTTGGTTGGTCTTGGCAAAAACAAAACATTTTGGGCACTCATAGACTTGTGCGTAAGTACAAAAATATTAATTACATTTTATGGTTAAGATACGCAAATTCATAAGATCAATGTTTACCAGAAAAAGCGGCCAATTCCAAACAAATAATGAATTTTCTTTATACATACATCTCATCCGGGACATGTGAAACCAAACGCCTGTATGAAGGTTATATTCGGTTACGGTATCCATGGAGGTAGGAATTGTATTCCATACCAAATTTTCTGATCTGTTTCATGGTTATTGGCAGAATATAATGGGGCATATATGTGGCTCATTTTACTGTGCCAATCAGAACAGGGTTTTTGCAACACTACACTTTTGTAATCTGCGGGTAGGACCCCGAGATGCCGAAAGTTTAAATATCAAATCACTTACCGTGAGAAGAGAAACATACGCGCACGTATGGCATTAGCACGTAGGGCTATTTAGTTCGTTTATTTGAAGTATCACGTACTCCTCAATACATATGGAGTGTGATTTGTCAAATTATTTCCGTAAAAGAAAATAATTGCTATATGCATTGATTGTACTAAACACTACAGCAAAACACACACATATTTGCAGTCAACTTACAAATTAACTTACAATACTCAAAATACATGTATTTAAATAGTGTATCATTTTTGGATGTCTGTTAATTACTGCAATGAGAGTGTAGTTCTTTTTCCCAGAGAGGGCATTCTTTTCATTTCCATCTGAAGCGTATGCAGTTATATTGTAAACGCTTAGCTTACGTTTAAGATGGAATTTTAACATTATTTCCCTTCCACAATGCTATTACGTTTTCGAGATCAAAGCCTGCTATCACATTTTACTCTACCATTTTTTCTACTTTATTTTCCCGTATACGTTTTTTCAATCAAATAACTTATATTCTGAAATCAAATTATCTGTCAAAAATGTTTTCTTTTTTGTTCGTTACATACTTTTCAATAAATCACATCGGATTTAAAGGTCATACAATTAATGTATAATTCATTTTTAAAAAAATACTTATGCACAGTCTGCTTAAATTTAACAATTCTTGCTCCTTTATCTTCTCAAGATACAAATTGTACTGCTTAGTTATTTTAAATAACTCTCTGTTAGTTTCGGCTGGAAAATAATGACACTCATCCAAAGCAAATATGTTACTTAATACGTTTTTTCGTCAATTTTAGAAATAATTGTTTACGATTTTCTTATCTCTGTTCTTCACTGTTAGGTATGCCTTAAACTTTAATATTTTTTTAAGTTATCAGTACAGTGTACACATTCGTTCGGTTTATAAAGAGCGTTTGAGAGAAAAATACGTATTTTACTTTTTGCTCTGTTTACACAAGAAAAAAACCGAATGAGCTCATTCATTTGAAAAATTAAAGTTGGGTTTATTAGGGTTCGGCACTTCCAGTTAGTAGTTTATTTGCGATAATATATTACAAATTCTCTGTTTTTTTAAATATCTTTTGCGAAGTTTACTGTTGCAGCCTATTTTTTTACACCGTTGACGTATTTTGTTTCCGGATAGTTTTTTTTTTAACAGTGTTGAATATTTTTGTTTGTTGTTAGATTTTGAGTTATCAGGTGTAGGTACGTTAAACTCGTTGCCTTCTCCTATCCTTCCGATATAACTTCAGTGAACGAGAGATCACATCGGTAAGCGGACCTGAACATTGGACTGTCAACGAGTATCTAAACATTATTAAAATTAACAGTTAAACGTTGTCTTAACTCTTTGGATTGTTTACCTGACACGTCCGAACAACCCGGCAAAATCTTAAAAACTTGTGGCTAATGGATGTGCTGTTAAACTTCATTGATGCAAAAAAACGAAGGCCAAAACCATAATTAATTATTATAATAATAAATATAATTTAATTACAACAGTGAGTAAGTAAACGAATAAGTTTTAGTTTTGAGTTAATTTTTTTTTCTTTTCACTGATTTCATTGATCACTTATTTCTTCTTTTAAATGACTCTGTATTAGGACAAGATCACAGATGAGTAATGCCTTTATGAAACTCTAAGTGCTGTCATAATCAAATAATATACAATAAATTTAATAATACCTCTGTATGTTCTTTTGTGATTTATATTAACGTAAAGAATAAGCGCAAACACACACAAACATAAGATATGCCCAAACTTTCTAGACACACGAGCCAGTGTGGTTAATTTTACAACACGAGAATATTAATATTAAATTAATAACGTAATTTATATTCTTTTGAAACCATCATAAGTCTTATAGTATAGTCCACTGTATTGTTCCGTATTATAAATTTCTGGCTCATAATTTTTTTTTTCAAGTACAAGTTTCAAAATAGCAAAATTAGTTTAAATTGTGAAGTTTCGTAGTAATGAAATTATTTTCATAACTCGAGCCTCTGCGAGACGTACAAAAAAACCTGAAGAAGCGGTACGATGAGGGGAAATATGAGGAAAAGGGAATGTAAAGGGGGAAACTTCGCCGTATAATTCTCAACCTCCTCCAGACAGTTCCCCCTCCTTTGTCGCGTGCGCACTACGTAGTTCCGTGTCCACCGCTAGATGGCTCGACTGTCTTCTTAACTCACTACTCATCGCGGTGCCCACCCTTATCGTACTCCCTTTCAAATGAACAGAAAACGGTGAGTATACCTTCGTAGAAAAATTCCAGGGTATATTTCTGATAGTATTGTTGGTGGGTATGAAATTAGAATTGATAATTTGTAACACCGTTTTCAGAACTATTGTCGCTATATTGCCGATCAAAATAACTACAATAAATTATTGTTATTGGTTACTCTCAATCTCATACACATTGTTTGTTGCACATAAACTGGAAACATCCAAACTATCCCTCAGTAACGTGCCACAGATCTCACCACAAACACACAACAGTATCCCTGAAATAACAATTGGCATCCTGGTTTAATTTTTTTAAATAATTTAATTCCGAAAGCTATTATAAAGATTTTTTTAGCAGAGCCTCTCGCCGGAAAAGCCTCTCTTAATCAAAAGAATATTACATTCAAAAAGTCTTTGACACATTAATAAGATATAAAAACCTGATTCGACCTCAGCTCCAGGAAGGTACCTACGTTTTTGATACACGTGCAACCAATTAAAAAAAATGTAACGTAACATGCACAATCGGAGTAATAAATGCACTGTAAAAAAATTAATATCCCAGTGGTGCTTACATCTATGTCGCCGAAAGCACAATGAAAGTAAAGAAAAAAACTGTTTCCACACGAGTATGTAATTTCCAGTTACGGTTGACATATAACACGTGAACTTGAATGGAAGCCTAGGATGTTCGTTTCGTTGTAAAGTAAACACTTCTGAAGGACGCCTTGTAAATAAACAACGATCAAATAATATAATGTACTATTATAG
>PNEQ01092286.1:23656-75114 GCA_003012365.1 Medauroidea extradentata
AGAGAAACTCTTTAGTGCTCATATTGTCTTAAACAGACCATATGCAATCAACAGACTAGATGATAACCTTCCTTTTGCTATTATAATAATAAGCCACTAAGTTACTCTTTGAGCAAATACAGTAAGGTTTGGTTAATTCAACCGTATGTATGTTTGTATATGGCCAAACAAGTGTGTAACAGTTGAAGAAACTAAATATTTAGTTGCCTGGCAGGTATATTTATCCTAAAAGGATGGTTTAGTCCAGTTAAATATATATTTTGTTAGGACAACAAAGCCAATACTTTGCGGGTTTCATATGTTGTTCAACCAACTAAACTTTTGTTGACTCAAATACTTACTTGTTTGGCCATATACAAACATATATACGGTTGAATCAACCACACCTTTTTCTCTGTGTACGATACAGGTGGAAAATAATATTTAATGACACATAATTCACATATCACGAAAGAAATAAGGGAATGATTGTTATAACAACATCAGTTACAATGAAGCAATGAACCAGGCACGTAATTTGTACTTCTATTGGATGGAAATTAAGTAAAATGCTCGAGCAAGGTAATGCGAAGGCCACACGTTAAGACTCGCATTCATTGTCCGGACTCAGCTGCGGACATTTTGATCTCGCCATTGTTTCTAGATATCGCTCCAAGCGATTACTAAGATGGTTCACTCATATAGGCCATGGCACATTCCTCTCCCATGCGTAAGGTTTTAAATTACTTTCCCGAATGACCACGCTGACAGCTTAAGCCCACTAAGAAGATGTATAATTCAACAAATCACTATACCTTAATATATACAAATTGCGTTCGTGTTGGTTTATTTTACAGCTTTCTTATTGTTTGACAGATTCATGCTGCAACCTTGCATTGTATTTAGTTGCTTACAATTGTCAGCAACGTTGAACCAACAACATTAATTTGTGTTTAGTACCGTTAATTTAAGCATAACAATTTTATGTAAATTTAAGTAACACACAATTATTTTACTAACTTTGCAAGAAGATATTCCAAGAACGTTCCATAAGTATTAAATGCGTTTAAGTCTATTCAACAGTTGTAACAGTCTAATCGCAAGAAACCAATTATTACGTTTGAAATACCGTTGATTTTGCAGGCATTTGTCAGAGACAATATATACGGGGAGACTGGTAAGTCAATGTTATTGAAAGGTTCCATCAAACACTACTATATGTGCTGCCATCTATGAATGAGACATTGAAATACTTGGGCGCACGGCAGATACTACTGCGACTACCGGCGACTTTCCAAACTACATGAGCCACAATCTTTGTGGCAGGACTTTCAAAAAAATTTTTTTAAGTTTCTTACAGGCTTAATAAAAGCTTAAGTTTCTGAGCTAAGTAATGAGTAGTTAGTCTCAAGATAGGTAAAATGATATATAAATATTTCAATAATTTTTCATATTACTTTTTTTTAGAATTTTTAAATGATTTAATATTACTTATTTGATATGAATTAAAACCAATAAAATGAAAATTAAATACTTATATGAGTACGATATGACGCATGCTCATTCCGAATGTTCTGCATCAGAATCTGATGGCTTCCATTTCAAACCATTACCAAGTTCCATATTACCTGTACCATTATTGCAAATGTATGCAATGCAGAGCTAAGTTGGAGTCACAATAACTGCAGACACAACAAAAAACTATCTACAGTCAATGAATAGAGTATAAGTATACTTTACTGTCTGAATTATCTCGACTCTCATTAGTTGCAGATAATTTTTTACTGCATACGAGTGGTTCTCTAGCTATTACATAAAATATTTCAGATACATTTCAATGAAATGTTACATATATATTGAGTGTAATGTTTCATATAAATATATAGATCAGTTATGGAAAATTGCCGTGTAGTGATGCAGAAGTTAGTTCCTTGAAAGCCAGGAAAGGAGGTGGAGTGAGAATTCCAAAAGTGCTTGCCACTGATCAAGAGCCCATACGGCATTTGTTTTATTTCCGTAGCTGTAAACTTATTGTAACTTTGAGAGAGTAAATATACTTTACCAACCTGTAAGTTAATGGAAGTTTAAGTAAATATATTTATTTTCTGTAAGAATAGATAATGCAATTCCTAATGACTTTAAATGTAACATTTATTCTTTAAACGTAATCAAAGACATAAGTATGATATAACAAATATTTTATCATCCCGCTGTTTAAATAATAAAACATTGAATATTAGAACGAAGAGAAAACATTTTTAATTGAAAATTTCATCAGTAAAATATGTATTAGTAACGAAAATATGTTTGCTTAACAGTACATTCATATTATACCGCGTATTTTAATGTCCATTGACAAGCTTTTCCTTGTGTTTTCCTGTTCGTGTGTACTAGCCTATGTTTGAAGACTTTGTGGACATTGTGATTTGATTGTTATTACTTCCTAATATACTATTTTGACTGCGGAATACACAATGTAGGTAAGGTTAGTGGGCTTTACATACAGTCTACCACAGAGCACTTACTCATACGGAACTGATGTCGCTTATTCTGACCTCGCTGCTCTGAGGGGAACAGCAGCGCACCAAACTATCAGTTGCGAGAATGTAAAATTCCAACCAGCGCATGCGCAGAGCAGTTATCTCTCCCCCTACGCACCCCACCCAACCCCACTCCACCCTCATGGCCTGTTTCTTTATATTTATGTTTGGTTTTGGTGCACAGACACATTTTTCTGGACGTATTTTGCCTGCAAGTATTACACACGGCACATTTTGTCCCCCACGAATATGGCAGAGACATTATATACGTATTTAACGCGACTGCGTTAACATTTTTCCATAGATACATCCCAAAACGTTTGTGAAGTTTGCCACATAACCACAAAGCAAGATCAGTCAAAAACATGACATGGCGGACAAGCTCCTAACAACGTCACGTAAATAAGGGTTGGCTACTAGCGCACCCATTCTCGTTGTGCAGATAACGTCAACTACTGACAAAAAAATAAGCAACACAAGTCCCCTGTACCAGTGTCACGCCCCTGCATTCTACATAGAGACGATGAAGCACAACTTGATACAATGACAGGAGCTGGGAGAGGAGTCGGCCATGGCCATTGTTAAGGAACCATACCAACCATTCGCCCGGGACTATTTCGGGAAACCATTGAAAACGGAAGTCAAGATGGCCAGAGCTGAGGATAGAACCCGGGTCCTCCCGGATAGGAGTCCAACGTGTTATCGTTGTGCCACCTCGCTCGGTAGTATATAATTTAAATACGTAAATATTACAGGTGTAAAATTACTTCTTTGAATTAATTATGTATTGGATTCCAAGTTTCACCAATGCAGGAAAATAAATTTCTGTTAGTTTGGTTACGTCGGGGCAGTGGCTAGAGCACTCGTCTCCTACCAAGACGATCCGGGTTCGATTTCCGATGGGGTTGGTCCCAGGATTTTCGCAAGTAGGAATCATGCCGGACGATGCCGCTGGTCGGCGGATTTTCTAGGGGATCTCTCGTTGTCCCTATCCCCTCGTTCCGGTGCTGCTCCATACTCACCTCATGTCACCCCTCATCAGCGCTAAAGACCTAAGATGTTAAGTGCTCAACAAAATCTCTACACTTCTTCACTCGGTTGCGTTTAAGTTGGGCAACCAACATGTGAGAGATTTTGGTCATCAGCGCTGGTGAGCGGTGATATGAGGTGAGTATGGAGCACCGCCGGAATGAATGGGCGGGAGAAACGGGAGATCCCCGAGAAAATCCGCCGACCAACGGCATCGTCCGGCATGATTCCCACATACGAGAATCCGGGTACCGACTCCACCGGGAATCGAACCCGGATCTCCTTGGTTGTAGGTGAGAGATCTGACCCCTCGACCACCACGGCTCCTAACGACATGTGTGGTACAAGTATGGCATTACTATACTATATATACTACTTTATGATTAAAATGTGTGAAAGTATGTATATGATTTCTCTGTTCTAGCATTTCACCGTATGAAATGTTCAAAAAAGAACTGAAAGTAATGGCGGTTAACAGGAATCCTTACACCTGCAACAAAGCGCTCGGGCTGATCGAAGCTATGACTGACAGGTTGGAATTCACTAGACATTATGATAGACAAGATTAATAGTTGTTTTGTGTATCCTAATAACTTTCATTGTGGAATAACTTTGTTTCTCCAGGTACATAGACTTCGAGAAACTGGGGATCAAGACATTTCGCCTCAGCGAGTACAAGGCCGCTATCGAAGAGCTCGGCAAAGGTTCCATTGCAAAAGCTATGTTTGTGATTGACACGTAGTTAACGAAACATATTTAATTATTCACGTTCGGGCATCCCGCTGAAGTAAAGTGAAAACACCAATGTCACAATTAACTCACAATATTGGAGTGCCACAATAGACGAAGTCATGAGAAATAACAATTATCATAGTAATTGTATTATCTCTTGAAGGAAATAATTTTTGTCACTAAGCCAATGTGAAATGTGGTATTGTTTTACCTTATAAACTTCATATCTGAGAGGTACAAAACGACACATGTTTAATAAAGAAACTTGCACATAATATAACATCAAAATTACACAGTTTTTTTTATAATTTAAACATAAATCAAATACCATTCTGCATAATTCTAAAAATGCATTTGCAGTTTTTTTCCTTCAGTTTTCCTTTGCAAACCCAATTTCTACAGTAAAATATTATTAATGTTCAAAATTAAATTGAGGTTTTGTCATTGTATATGTTGGCTATAGAAGAGAACCAGACGCCTGACTACAGAACATAACAAGATTTGTTTTCTGAGCGATTGGTTTACTGTTACATTGACATGCTGAACGTTAAGCCTTGTTTACACCAACTATGCATTGCTAATAACACGTGTTTACATACAAAGTTACTAACAGTGTTGTAAAAATGCTTGGAAATTGTTGACAATATCATGTTATCAACATTGTTTCCAACATTTTGTTATTAACTTTGTTAATATTTATAAAAACATTCATAAAATTATTTACCAATATTTTGTTGAAAACATTTGCTAGCAACAAAGGTTATGAATTTTAGAAAAATTTTAACAACTTTGTCGCCGACACTGTTGATGACGTTATTTTATTGACCGATTCTAGGGCGGTCTAGACGAAAGGATGTTGATAACAAATGTTACTAGCAATGTTATCAGCAATGCCGTAAGAATTATTGTCATAAACATTGCTTTTAACTTCCGTTCATCATTCTAACAAATTTGTTAGTAACATTGGTATTTTCAGCAACGTTAGTAACACATTTGCTACCTATCAAGATTGCTATAAAATAGTATACAATACCTTAAAATTTGTTGATAACATTTTTGTAACTAGCATTTTGTAGTTAACAATTTTACTGTTATTTTGTCGGTGTAAACTGGGTTTCATGGTGCAGTTTCTTCAAGCCCACACACTCTTGTCTTTCTGTAGTGCAACAGGGGCGTCACTTCAGGTTTTTATTTGGGGGGGGGGGTGCGAGTGTTTTTTTGCGATAGTGGCCTTGTTGCATGTTTTTTTTTATTAATTAAGCATGTATAAATTAGAAACTTAAATAATAACACTTCAGGTTTATGTGCTTATGTTAGTATTATTTAAATAACAAAATACACAACAAAATTTGTATACACTTTTCCTTCTAAATCTAAGGAGGAGGACATTTGCCACCCCTCCTCTCTGCCTCCCCACCCCTAAATGACGCCTTTGTATTGCAATAACTATACGCTAAAATTTCACGGTAAACTGAATAATTTTGAAGCCGTGGTTACATATTTTGTTTCCTTCCAGTCATTTGAATATATTCCGCAATGAGTAGATAGAAACATAGCAACGTAAGTCTGGGTTGACTTTGGGCACGTGAGGTGGTTTTAGACACTTTATACTATTTTTATTTTCCATAATCATCAACAGTGTGTTAATTACAATTTAAATAATGTGCCTATTTATTATTCTGAATTTACCGTTAATAAGTTTCTTTAACCAGGGCTTCCACGTAAGCGTAAAATATTTTTTGTAATGTTCCAATATAACACTATGTGTCAAAAGTTATCCCGACTAACGGTAGTTTAGAAAGATGGCCGTTCTTGGAAGTTAAATTTCTGGAGTTACAATGAAACACATTTCACATTTTTTAAAACCTACACCGGTTTTTGGACAAAGGCCTTTGCGAGTGAATGTCCCCGGTTTCAGAAATAACTCCCTCCAGTAAACAATAAAGCAAACAAATGAAAAGTCAGCATTATCTGTTGTCAACAAACACATAACGTAATGACAATTCCGAAAAGGGTAGTGGTCGTATTCCAAAAGACGACACGAAAATAAAAATAGAACAATAACACAAAATCATTCCGGAACGAAATACAGTCGTCTGAAGAAAGTCGACAAAATAATAATAATAATAATAAACAATGTAGTATGGTAACAATACAAGGTCTGTGAAAAATGGCGAAACAAAATGGACGATGATAAGGTTACTTACACTACAGAAAAAAAGTTTTCTTATGGGAGAGCTTGGCACAGGAGAAATTTCTGCCGCTAGATTCGCTGTTATCGTTAAGGGACCAGTTGAATACAAAACTGTAGTAAAATTAGATTTTAATAGGCTTGGAAATGGCAGAAGTAGTTTAACTTAATTTTAAAGTAAAAATATGCCAATTACGCGTTTAAAATTATCAACTTTGTGAATCTTAAAATTCAGGAAAGCCCTGTGATTGGTCAGTTTGCGCCCCTTAACTACACCAGCGCTCAAGCGGCAGAAATTTTCCCTGTGCCAAACTTTTAACATCGATTTTTCTCACATGTAGTAGGATTAACCTTTACGATGACAACACGAACAATAGACAATAATGGGTGTGCACCAGGTCGTAGAAGAACAAGTCTGGACACTCGCCTACCTACCAATGTATTTTGCTTGACATCCTTGTTGTTTGGCTGTAGTTCGTCAAGTTACCGAGAATATGGTGTTTTATTGGTGCTTCAGTTAGGGTGGTCGGACTCAAGCTCCGCCCACTTTTCCCATTGTTAAATTTATAAAGCAAATAAAGATTGCTGGAGCCTTTCCTTAAATTTGTGAGCGAAGGAAGTATTTCATAAATTGATACAAAAAATACGTTTTGATAAATTGTTTATCTTGGTGGGAGGGAAGTGGGTGGAGTTTGAGTCCGACTGCCCGGATTACAGCGCCAGAAAGTACAATATTCTCGGTAACTTGGTGAACTACAGCCAAACAACAAGGGGGTCAAGTTTCTAGGCGAGTGTCCTGACCTGTTCTTCTACGGCCGTGATCTGCACTAACGAGATTTCCTTCGATGACAGCAGACAACAGCCATTTTTCTGTCGTCTTTCCTCAAACACACTTATGAGGCAGTTTGTGCTCTTATTTTGAATAGTAATAATAATAATAGCAATAATAATAATAATAATATAATTACAAGAGTGTGGTAGGAAACCACATGCATGTCGGTTACTCTATGCCGATGTAATTAAATCCCTCTGCCCGAGGTTAATTCACATAATTTCATGAACACGGTGCGATTATTCCAGCACAATGACGCTGCTACTGTTAATTCCGTGTCGTGTGACCTGGTGTCGACTTTTACGCGCTTCGTTTACCCCATATTTTTATCCGGACAAATGAAACGCGAAATCGCGTGGTAAATATTCATATGACTGTATTCCACGTGCTGAACGCGCTGTACTAATGGTCGAGTAATTGTCGTCGGCGGAACGGGGGGGAGGGTGGCAAGTGTAATGGAGACGCGAATATTCATGAAGTAGCTGTGATGAACACGCGGCTTGTCACGAATAGACGCAGAAACTGTAAAACAAGAGAGTAACTAGTGTCACCACACATTAGTTATCCGTTGAATATCTAGCTGATATTATTTTTCGAACGATTCTTGCGATGGGGGAAAGTTACAAACTAAAGAAGAGTATTTTGGACACACTCCATTGCAACAAATGGTGTGTCACAGAAAACCAGAGAATACATACAAACAAACAGACAACTGAACAAACAAGCTGACTTTGATTGCAACAGGCAAACCAAGGTAAATACATACTATTCCACAAGGAATTCAGTCAGCGATTTACAAGAATATAAAACAAACGAACGCTTAGGCACCAAAAAACAAACCAAAGAAAAGTAGATAACTCGGATTATTCTACAAAAGGAATACCATCAGTAAGTACGAAACAACGGACATCAAATAATTACAACAAACAGACAAAACAAAACGAACGACAGAACACTGGTTGTAGACGACACAGTAGAAACACAGACATCTTGAGAAAGCGAACGGAAACAAATAGCACAGTAACTGTGGACAGTAAGATAATACAATAAAGACGAACACACTGAACTCCTTGCGACAAAAAAAAATGCTCTTACCTTTTAAAGCAGTAATATCCTACGTGAAGGGTTCTTGAGGGCAAAGATATCACAATCAGAACTGCAGATTTACGACTGGGGGCCCATACTACTCGACCACGACAACTAGTCCCGCGGGAGAAAAGCTAACTACCACTATGCTGTCCTTGACAACTGATGTGGCACAGACAGAAGGCGTATATATGTGAACTGAAAATGTACAAATATAACCTCTTCAAATGGTTTGTTTGATACAGCTTAAGTAACTGGGAAAGTCGCGAAAAATAATTGTGCGTTATCTTTGTATACCGAATACCAAATGTAACTAACATACCTTTCGGGAATTTGAGAGACTGCGATTGTGGGATGGGAAGGCAGCGCGATTTGCAAATACGATACATAGCATAATAGTATTCAAGACGCATTCGCAGGCTTGTTCTGCTTATCAATAAGTCGTTACATTATCCGTGTTTCTCGGTTTTAGCTGCTACGTCTCCACCGACTGTGTGCCATGAACTCATTTCAGGCAGAGTACAATTCCCCTCCCTGTAACGTATATTCTTACTACTAGCGCTATGCTTCTTCCCTCCCTGTGATGTCTACCTACTACTTGCGCCACGCTCCTTCCAGTCCCTGTGACCTGTCTACCCACTACTAGTTCCACACTTCTTCCGCTCCCTGTTACCTGTCTACCTACCACTAGCACCAAGCTTCTTCCCCCTCCCTGTGATGTTCTACCTCCTACTAGCGCCACGCTTCTTCCGCTTCCTATGACCTGTCTACCTGCTACTAGCAATATGCCTCTTCTACCTCCCAGTGATGTATACCTACTACTACTAGCACCATGCTTATTCCCCTCCCTAAGACCTGTCTACCTACTACAAGCGCTATGCCTCTTCTCCCTCCCTCTGATGTCTACCTACTACTACAGCCAAGCTTCTTCCCCTCTGCGTGACCTCTCTACCTACCACTAGTGCCCCGCTTCTTCCGCTCCCTGTTACATGCCTAACTACTACTAGTGCCACGCTTCTTCTGCTCTGTGTTACCTGTCTACATACTACTAGTGTCACGTTTCCGCTGCTCCCTGTTACCGGTCTACCTACTACTAGTGCCACGCTTCTTCCACTCACTGTTACCTACCATTTACTAGCACCATGCCTCTTCTTCCTCCCTGTGGTGTCTACCTACAACTAGCACCATATTTCTTCCCCCTCCCTGTGATGTCTACCTTATACTAGCGCCTCCCTTCTTCCCCTCCCTGTGTTCTTTCAACATACAACCAGTGCCACGCTTCTTCCGCTCTCTGATACCTGTCTACCTACTACAAGTGCCATGATTCTTCCACACCCTGTTACTTGCCTACCTTATACTTGTGCCATGTTTCTTCTCCTCCCTGTTACCTGTCTACCTACTACTAGTGTTACATTTCTTTTCATCCCTGTTACTAGCACCAAGCTTCTTCCCCTCTGCGTGACCTATCTAACTACCACTAGTGCCCCGCTTCTTCCGCTCCCTGTTACATGCCTACCTACAACTAGCGCCACATTTCTTCCGCTCCCTGTTACCTGTCTACCTACTACTAGTGCCCCACTTCTTCCGCTCCCGGTTACCTGCCTACCTATAACTAGTACCATGCTTCTTCTGCTCTCTGTTACCTGCCTACCTACTACTAGCGCCACACTTCTTCCGCTCCCTGTTACCTGTCTACCTACTACTAGTGCCATGCTTCTTCCACTCCCGGTTACATGTCTATCTACTATTTGCGCCACACTTCTTTTCATCCTTGTTACCTTTCTACCTACTACCAGCGCCACACTTCTTCCGCTCCCTGTTACCTGCCCACGTACAATTAGGGCCACGTTTCTTCCGCTCCCTGTTACTGTCTACCTACTACTAGTGCCACGCTTCTTCCCTCTCCATGTGATGTAAACCTACTACTAGCACCACGCTTCTATCGGTCCCTAAGACCTGTCTACCTGTTACTAGCGCCACACTTCTTCCGCTCACTAAGACCTGTCTGCCAAATACTAGCACTATGCTTTTTACTCCTCCCGGTGATGTATACCTACTACATGCGCCACCCTTCTTCCCCTGCCTGTGACCTGTCTACCTACTACCAGCGACATGCTTTTACCGCTCTCTGTTACCTGTCTACCTACTACTAGTGCCCCACTTCTTCCGCTCCCTGTCACCTGCCTACCTACAATTAGCGCCACGTTTCTTCCGCTCCCTGTTACCTGTCTACCTACTACTAGTGCCATACTTCTTCCGCTCCCGGTTACATGTCTACCTATTACTAGCGCCACACTTCTTTTCATCCTTGTGACCTGTCTACCTACTACACTAGTGCCACGCTTCTTCCGCTCTCTGTTATATTTCTACCTACTACTAGCGCCACGCTTCTTCCCCCTCCCTCTGACCTGTCTACCTATTACCAGCGCCACGCTTCTTCCACTCCCTGTTACCTGTCTACCTACTACTAGGACCACGTTTCTTCTGCTCCCTGTTACCTGTCTACCTACTACTAGTGTCCCACTTCTTCCGATCCCTGTTACCTGCCTACATACAACTAGCACCACGCTTCTTCCGCTCTCTGTTACCTGTCTACCTACTACTAGTGCCCCACTTCTTCTGCTCCGTGTTACCTGCCTACCTACAACTAGCGCCACGTTTCTTCTGCTCTCTCTTACCTGTCTACCTACTACTAGTGCCATACTTATTCCGCTCCCGGTTACATGTCTACCTATTACTAGCGCCACACTTCTTTTCATCCTTGTGACCTGTCTACCTACTACTAGTGCCACGCTTCTTCCACTCCCTGTTATATTTCTACCTACTACTAGCGCCACGCTTCTTCCCCCTCCCTCTGACCTGTCTACCTACTACCAGCGCCACGCTTCTTCCGCTCTCTGTTACCTGTCTACCTACTACTAGTGCCCTGCTTTTCTGCTCCCTGTTACCTTCCTACCTACTACTAGTGCCACGCTATTTCCTCTGTTTTACTGGTCTACCTAGTACTAGCGCTATGCTTCTTTTCATCCCTGTCACCTGTCTACCTCATTCTAGCACCAAGCAACTTCCCCTCCCTGTGACCTGTCTACCTACTATCAGCGCCACGCTTGTTCTGCTCTCTGTTACATGTCTACCTACTACTAGTGCCCCGCTTCTTCCGTTCCCTGTGATGTGCCTACCAACTACTAACACCACGCTTTTTCCCCCTCCCTGTGACATGTCTACCTACTACTAATGCCATGTTTCTTATCTTCACGAGAGGAATAGTTGTCGTAGTCGAGATTAGGAAAATGTGTACCCAGAAGGGTAACTTGAAATGAGACTCAACAATGGAGTTATGCCATGATAAGAAGGCAGGGGAAAATAGGGCACCCCCGAGAATCCCTGCCGACCAGCGACATCAGTACTGTATAGGCTACTATAACTGAAATTGTTTATACGTAGGTGTACTCAATGAGCGACATCATCATATTCGTTACTTAATAAGTTTGGTGACTTCAGTACCCACATGTTGTTAAAAAAAATTCCTTAACGTTACCACAAGCAGATGAGAAAATATCGTAACACACGTACTTTTCTCAACCTTTTAACAATTAAGTGATATTTTTTTTTTTAAATAATCTCTTACAATTCGCATAAAATTGTTTCAGCAGCATTTCGGCTGGATAAATAATTACAGCGGCGAACGAAGTTAGGAGTTTCTCAACAAAACTCGGTCGGTACTTTGCTGATGACCTCAGTTCGGCGATAAGTGATTCCAGAGGAGGGAAGTGGTACTGGTTAATTCAGCAGCTCCTCAGAAGTGTGTTCCAGCAGGTTTGCCCCTTGTGTGCTTGTGTAAGTAGAGTGGACGGAAGGAAGGGATGTCCTTTCGACTGTGGTCTAACTAGAGACCGCACAGAATAACCAACACTTAATTTATGCACATGTAAAAGTATAAACATTGAGTGTGCACGCAAACGTTCAAATCACCACGTAGCATGCGTACATACGTAACAGAGATGGCCAAATTTCTATACTGTAAAAATTTTACTAAATAGTACTGGAAGTTTTTCACGCAAATACAATAGGGGAAACTTATTGTGCTTAAGCTTGTAAAGAGAGAGAATGCTGTGATTTGTTAATATACGAGTTAGTTAACACCAGTGTACATTTGTGTATTTTTTAATAATATACAGGACCGCTGCCATTGTCGTATGGGAAAGAAATTTACTATCACTCCTATACATCGGTGTGCTACATTTACAAATATTACTTTTTCAGTATACATACGCACGCTAATTGGTAATTGTGTATCCATATAAAAAGCAGCCGGAAGAACGTTAAATGGAAATTAGCAGACTACTATTTTTTTTCAAATACTTCCTCTTTTTTCGTAGATCATTTTATATGTATCTTTCTGAAAATATTAAGAAGCCATTTCCAGTGTTTCAGGCGCATGTATGCAACCCGCATTAACCGCATATAAATCAAGGTTAATGTTACCTTCGCTATAGCAGTAACAGTATTACACATATCAACATTATCTTCGCGGTTTATGAAAGACACAGTCCTTATTTTCGCTGCGTTCTGCGAAATCTAATATAGCAAACGGTTTCATTAAAAACCTAACACAAAAAAAAAGTTTTTTCAAAATTTATAGTCAACTATTATTTATACTTGACTTCGGCGAACGCAGAGAAAATAAGAACGACTGTGCCTTTGATAAAGCGCGGAGAAAATGCTGATATGTGTAATACTCTTACCGCTATAGCGATGGTAATATTAGCCTTGATTCATAAGGGATTATTGCGGGTTGCATACATGCACCTGAAACCCAGCCGACATTTTACACTAATGAAAGCAACTTTTGTCGGTATTTACGTGCGTAAGCATGTACGTTTATTGTGGCTGTGGCGTCGCTGCACAGCGGGCAGCATACGCTGCAAGGCGAAGTCTGTGAGGATAACACCGCACAATACTTTGAAAAGTTTTTACGCGACCTCTTGGAGGAAAACTAGCCTGTTTTGTTTTAAAATTTTCACAGCAGTATTATCTAAGGCGTTATAAATATTACTAGAGTATGTTTCTACAGTGTACCTACCTTTGTTTTTAGAGTAAAATTCTAATGTAACAATGATGTATTTTAAATTACTACACTTCTAGAAATCATGGTAAGTAAATTGTAACATAAAAATGTAGGGAATTTTTCATTATTATTTGAATACCCATTAATAATTTCTTATTAGGAAAACATATGTTGTATTAACTATTGCAAAATTTTTGAGTTCCGCCATTCAACGTATTATAAGGCGAAACAGAGCCACGGAATTAGTAGGTCGAACTGACAAAAAAGCTTGTATGTTTTCGTGACGCTATTTCTGGAACGCCTTGTGTAGCGTTTTTTTTTTGAGGGAGGGGGGTTGGTAAGTGAGAGATTTTTGAGCAGCGCCCAACGTCGAGGTAACAATCGCTGATGAGAGGTGACATGAGGTGAGTATGGAGCAGCGCCGGAATCAAATGGCGGGTAAACGGGATATCCATGAGATAACCCGCCAACCAGTGGCATCGTCCGTCACGATGCCCACGCGCGAAAATCAGGGGACCGACCCCGCCGGGAATCGAACCCTGATCGCCTTAGTGAGAGGCGAATGATCTGACCATTCGGCTACCGCGGCCCCCTTGTCCTTCTGGATTTTATTATTATTATTATTTTTTGCCTTGGAAACGTCCCAAATCCCTGGTTCACTTCAGTTTTCAACGTCTTTTTTAAATTTTATATTTGAACAAGACATTTTTTCTCTTATTTTAGACATAAATTGTGATAAAATCTTCCTCTTAGGAAATTAGTATATCTCTCATAGTTTTTGCGTAATAAGTCGTAAATGTCGAAATTTGTACTTTACGGTTCTATTGGCGCCATTAAAACCAACTAATGTACCAAACCGAAAAAATTCACAGTGCATTACAATGTTTTAGGCTATGATTTGACATTTACAAAAACCAAATATTAAATATTTTTGTATTTAATAAAAAATGCTGAATTTTAAAATGAAAATTTAAAAATTTCAATTTTTTTTAAATACAATTTTTTTTAATGTGTCAAATCACAGCCTACAACATTGCTACTCTGTGAATTTGTTCAGTTTGGTATGTCAATTGGTGTTAGTGGCATAAAACATAAAACCGTAAAGTGCAAATTTAGAAATTTACGACTCATTACGCGAAGACTATGGGAGATACAAAAAATTTCCTAAGAGGAAGATTTAATCACAATTTATGTCTAAAATAAGAAAAAAAAATTGGTACAAATATAAAATTAAATGAAGACGTTGAAAACTGAGGTGAACCGTGCGTGAATTTATTTTTCTGATTTGTTTTTGTTCATCTGGCTTCACGAAGGCTTATAATATGACTTGGAGGGACAGTTGACGAAATCCTTTCATTAATTTGGCTTATATGTTTGCAGAAGTCAAAATTTAAAACAAAAATTTTTTGCCGATTTTGCAATTCACGTAATGGAAAGTTAATACATTAATTATTTAAATTGTCAGATAAATTATTTTCTATTACCAAAATTGTCGGTGTATACGCTAAAATATCACAAACACCAAACCAATTTAAGTTGGCGACAGACGTCCCTCCTTAATATTTCTTTAGTTTTACAATCGCAGGCTAGTTGAAATAAAACGTTCGCAAAACCCAACGCCACAAAAGTTAGTAATATGGTGAGCACAACTCTTATTCGCACAAAGGGGGTGATTTTAAGGAGCGATTTATTGATGTGTGTAAGATTTCAGCAACTCTGATAATTGAGCACGTAACTGTACTTTACCTCCTCGTAATTTCCGATATTTTACCACAATACTATTTTGAAATTAGGTTTTCAGGGACGGGTTATTCCTTCTGGGATTGATCTAGGCAAACATGTATTTAGGTAAATATGTCTAATTTTCCATAAAGAATCCCCCTCCCAACATAAAATAAGCAACAGCCTGTGGTGGAGCTGTGGTAAAATAACTCGCCTCGCATTCGGGAGGGCCCCGGTTTAACCCCCGGATCTGGTCATCCTGGTTTATTTGTTCCCAGGGTTTCTCGAAGTAATGCCAGGTGACTGCTGGATGGTCCCTTAAAAAAGGCCTTGGCCGACTCCTATCCCCTCCCCCAACCTTCGTCAACCAATACCAAGGCAATGTGCTGTTCGATGGTCCGTAAAACCAAAGCAATAAAATACAATTATATATTTTTCTTCATACCGGCGATTTTCTAACTCTCAACGACAATGATAACAAATTTAGTTTGAATTTTCGAACGCTTGACAACATGTTCGTTTACATCATGTGCTGCGGTATGTATAGTTACCACAACGCACATATTTTGTTCAAGATCATACAGTCTTCTGTCACCTTTTTTTCTATACTTGTATCGCTAGACTGCGTGGTAAGACAGGTATATATACGAACATATCATGAGAAGCTCGATAGTTGGAACAAGTGTACACTTTTCTAGGGCAAGTAAACATGCAAATGTACTCTGCAAGCACGTACTTAGTATTCAAGTGCAGCTTTACTTTCTTGTCTTCCCTATGAAATGAAAGAAAGAAACTTACGACCTACTTCCCTTTAACGTGAAGGTGCTTCCTCGTTGTTTTTCTTCTTTTTCCCCCCTCACTGCAGTAAATCTCCAGTGGTTTTTTGCGCAACTTTTCATACGAGGGTGGTTTTTTCTTTTCGCCGGAATCTTTCTTTGATTCAGGAAGCCACAAAGTAGAAAAAGAGTGATGACTACTTCTATGTGCATCCAGTCATCATAAAAAAAAATGTGTCATAAAATACACGCATTTGAATATAAAATTCGTTATTACCGGAGATGTGTGGAATTGCCACTGTATTTCCTTTGAATATTAGATGTCTTCCTCAGAGCTACATTGAGGTTTGACAAGTAGCGAGATACGCAGAGGTACTGGACATACGAGAGAGCATTCGGGTGAGTGAGAAAAAAGATTTTGGTGGGTGCTCAAGGCCACGCCCGGTGGCTTTGCAGTGATTTTGACATTTTTTTTAAAGCAACGCAATATTCATCTCAGAGAAATATCCTTACATTATTTTGTCATAAATGCATCATAATTTGCACCTAATTACTTTGGTAGCAATAACCGTCATGGGTTTCCAGATGTTTGCACACAGAGTATCACCAACTTTGTTATGGAAATAAGCCAAACTCGAGCAAAATATGTTTTATTTTGCGATCGAACAATGCATTATTTTGCAAAAACGCACACACAGAATTTGGCTTATCACTACTCTAGTTCAGGAATTTTTCAAAGCATTCTGTTAACTTTTTTTTTTAAATTTTTTTTGCACTATTTTCAAAAAAAAAAAAAACTACGAAGCGCGGCCTTAAGGGGCCCGCCTACCTGCCATGAAAGTTGTGATGTAGAGGTTCAGGAGAATCGTTTTTTCACAGAAAATATTACACTGAGAGAATGAAATTGTTCACATAACAAAATATATTTGTTTGAGGAATATGTGTTTTACTGAAACATGCGATGTTTCACTTCAAAACGCCTTGTTTACAAAAAACATACAAATTTTTTTACTGTAACCACGTAATATGGTTGAACATATTTGTTTCAGTTAAACAATATTTTGTTGGCATAACCAAGTCGCAGTTAGTTGTCTCAATCTATATTTGTGGCAATAAACTGAATTTTCACTTGAAACATTCGTTGTTGTTTCTCTCAAACAAATGTAGTTTGGTTAGCGCAAACATTTGTGATCAAACATGTCATTCGCTTCTACCAAATATATACTTGTTTCGCCGTATACGTACTTAACATTTGTTTGCGTGAAAGATGTAATATCATTGTTGTGTTAAACAAACAGTTGTTTGTATAACGTGATCAAGATGTCGGACACGCTGGCAACTTATTCGTTTTGGTTAGTTTTGTTTTTGTTTCATTCAATATATAATTTCGTTAAAATGTGGTTATTAATAATAAACAATGTAACAAACGCAACCCATTAATTTTCTATCGGTTTAATAAACACATGCCCAATTTTGTTAACTTTCCCTGATATATCATCATAACCCAACTGTTCTTCAACAGTTCTGCTGGTCTAGTGGGTAAGGTAATAGACTTCTTGTTTTAGGTTTTCGGGTTCAAATCCCACCTCTGCCAAGAAATGTAACTTTGTATAAAAACATGCAGTACATGATTAGAAACGTGAATAGTATCTCCGAAATAGGAAAATCGGCGAATAATTAATTTATTTTCTATTTTAAACAACCGGACAATGGCAGGATTGTTACCTAAAACATTCTTAATGTTTCACTCAAACAAATGCAGCTTGGTAAGCACAAACATATTTCACCAAACATATTATTTAGTTCTACCAAATGTATATTTGTTCTGCCATTTATGAACGTACCATTTGTTTGAGGGAAACCAATTATATTTTATAGTACCATTTCTTTTTCTCAGTGTAGTCGTGAGATTGTGTGTTTGACATACAAAAGATATTAAGGTACCTCACACAAAGGGCAAATGGTTTTAGTTCTATCAGTTTCTTAAGTAATTAGAAAGTAGGGCCTTAAGATTCCATATTAGTGGCTTTTACGGCTTGTGTAATTCCGTTAATTTTTGTTATTTTTACTTAAAACCATATAACTTTAGTAGATCTATCCTTTAGATTTCGATCCCGTGACTGTTTGTACCTTGTAACAACTGAACATTTTGAGGAAATCTTGTTCTTGTAATATGTGTGCTGCGCAAATATGCAGCCAGTGTTGTGGAAAATTGAAGGATTCGCGAGACCGAGCCGAGAGGACAACAGAGAGAGCGAGAGACTACCTCCTCCACGACAGGGGTTGACCCAATCCCGCTTTTGTGGGGGGAAATTCCACGTCCATGAGGTCGAACGGCCGCTAAGGCGCTATGTAGGCAGGCCCCTTAAGGTGGCCGCCTGGGTGTACGTATAATGTGTGTTCGAGGCGTATAAGTGCGGAGGCGATAATGACGACACAGTACGGGTATCAAGCCTCTCCCTAATATCTAGACGCAAGTCGCTGAACTAGCGTGCATTCTTCTCGCCGAGACAGCTCACCTCTACGAGACATTATAGACGACGTTACATTGAAGATGAACATGTATTGCGCACTCCTATACTTTTAAAAATATTCTGCTCCAAGATTTTCGGGCCGAAAAAGGACCACAAAAACACCTGCTTTCACCATTTTCTGCCTCGTAAAAATTAACTTTAGATATAAATTGAGGAGCTCGCACTGGTATACACACGTGAAACATTATTTGAGTGATATTCCTAAGTAGACATCACGCACCTACAAGCAGTTTTCGAATAATCTTCTAACGGCCGGAGCTCTGTACACCTCCCGGCGGCCTGGGAAGGCAGTCACCTTAAGGGAGAAGGCTAGACAATTTTACTGCATTTTCAATTTTTGAGCCATAACATTTATTCAAATTTTACTATCAAAATTTTCTCTACGACAAAGCATAATATATATATTCTTGTTAAACTGCTTGCATAAATAATAATGGAATCTTTATTAATTTTTCTTGTAGAGTCATTCCAAGGGATTTATAAGTAACTTTCAAGAATTCTCTTGCAATGATTCTGCATGGCAAATTAATGGAAGATCATAATTATTATTTATGTCAAGCAGTTTAGCATTAATATATACTATGCTCTGTAGAAAAGAAAATTAAGATAATATAATTTGAATAAATGGTATGGCTCAAAAACTGAAAATACAATAACATTGTCTGTCACTCCCCCTAAACAGCAAGGTTTCCAATGCTGATGAGGATGAGTGACATTATGTGAGGATGGAGCTGCGTCGGAATGAAGGCGTGAGGGAAATGGAATATTTTTGAAAAAAAAACTCGCCGACGTAACGGAATCGTCCGGCACGATTTCTACATGAAAAACCCGGTCCGACCCATCCGTGGGAGGCGAGCACACTAACCACCGCGCTATCATGGAGCACGGATGAAATAAACAACACCGACACAAGTAACGGACATCGTGATCTATATAATTTAAGATTATGACCATTTGCCATGTTGAATTCTGTTTTTTTTTAACACTGAGAAGAGAACTATTAAATCTACGATTATACAGCAAAATTCGATGTAACTTGTACTACATTACAGGCGTGACGATTAAGCTGTTGATGTATATTTAACCAGTAATCAATCAGTCAAATTATGAGTATAAAAAATTTGCTACATCGATTGCAGCCTAATTTTACGTCAACAGTTTACTCACAGTGGCCGAAATTTAGAGCAAAGTAAACCGAATTGAATATGTAATCGCAGATTTAAAGTTTTTTTTTCTGTATTTAAAAAAAACATAAATATTAAATTATCCAATATAGAATGTACAGCCGAGACTTTAAACGGTCCTTTAACTAGTATTTGAACACCATCGAAACGTATTCGACATTATTTGAAAATAAAGCACATTCCAGACGACCGCAACATATTATTTTCAAAACTACACGCATGCTCAATTTCGAAGCCTTACAACATCTTCAAGTACTGATTTTTTTTTATGCAGTCGTAAGCCCGCGACATCAAAAGAGTAATAACTGAATTCAAACGAAGCTATGATAGGGACGTGTATTAACTTCGCTGTGCAGTTGCTTCTAATAAAATGTCACAGGGTTATCGATTATAGTCATGTTCAGACGAGTATCCAGTGCATTGCGCATAGAGACGACGTGGCACTTAATGTACCTGCTAATATTGTTCCTTTCATCCTCTTTTCCTCTTGCACTTATATGCGGTGGAAATCTTCATGTATGTGACCACCTGATAGTTGTTCCTCAGCAAAAAAAAAAAAAAAAAAAAATCATTATTTTGAATTTTGAACGGCATCTGTTCAACTTGTAGACACTACTACTGATTACAAAGCTGCCAACGGGCTCTAAACATTTAATTACAAATAAAATGTACAAAAATTAATGTGTTACCAATAGTGTAACATGCTGCTTGCCTAGTAATGTTCTCGCTGGTAACAAGATTCGGGGAAGGGTTGTTAACTCAAACCCCTCAAACCTGCGTGTGCACAAAGTCGAGGGTTGGGTTGATTTGAGTGGTGGAAGGGAGAGGGGAGGGGAAGGCACCGCAGTTTTTTTACGACGCGCCCAAATGCACGCCATCGACTCGATGACGTCTGGCCAGAGAGAGACGAGCGCCTCGGCCCGTTAACAGGACGGCGCCATAAATCTCCCACAAAACTTCCCCCTCCCGCCCCTGCTACTAACCCCTCTTTTCCTCCCCCCTCCCCAGCACGATAATAAATTCCCTTTGTTAGAGAGATCCCTCGCTCGTTAAGGACGTCGTCTTATTGGTCCTTGTGGAGATTACCGCAGCTACCGCCGAGGACTCGTGGTCGCGTGCTGAGAAGGTCTGACGACGGGAAGGGAGGACCTGGTTGGCTAATTCCCGGGAATTAATCTGGAGTATGCCGCCAACATAATGCCCTCGTGACAGATAGTGTCCGCTCTTAACTTCGTCCCGTTACAAACCCTGATTAATGGAAATCAGGAGGGGGGATTCCGTTTTCACATGAAGATGGGCCAATAGGAGAAGGGGGAAAGGATGACAACGTATGGCGGTCGTAAAACTGGAATTACGAAACATTTTTGATGCATCCGGTCCTGAAGCTACGTTCAGTACCGCTTTTGATGTTATTCCACGTAATTCGTTTCATCCCCCTTCTTTTTCCCCGAGCCTATCATCAAACGGAAATGACATTGACGAGGATTATTAACTCCTGCGCATTTATACCTTTAGGCTCAACTGGGGGTAGCGGGGCGGCCTTTTGCGTGCTAAACTAACCCTTTAGGGGGGATTTCACGCCAAATTTGAACGGTTTTAATAATTTTTTACATTTGTACGAGATATAGTTTGTTTTGTAGACATATATTATGACAATTTTTTCCCACTTATGAAAATTTTCTAGCTTTCATAGATTTTGTACAATGGCATGTTAAAGCCCAAATTTGCATGAAACTGTTTTATACATGAAACGAAAACTAATTGACTTACAGAAATGAAATAATTAGCACTGAATGACAGTGTCACGGGCTACGTCTAGACATATCTAAAAACTCCGCATCGACATGTTTTGTATTTTTAAGAATTACATAAAATTACCCATTTTTTATTTTAAATACAGCAATGTTTTTAAAATACAAAATGAATTCAAATGCGATTTTTATACTTATCATGACGTAGCCCATGGCAGTGTTCTTCACTTTGAATTATTTAGTTTCTATAAGTCAGGTGGTTTTACTTTTTTGTATTAAACCAATTTATGCAAATTTGGGCTTTGACCTGTAACTATACAAAAACCGCGAGAGCTAGAAAATTTTAATTATTGTACAAAATAGCGTCAGTATACATCTACAAAACAAACCACATTTCGTACAAATATAAAAATTATCAAAACAATTATATTCTGTAGGTAGCGCCCCCCTCCCTCTTAAATAATTCCACGAGTGATTGCCTATCACTACAAGGACCAATGTTCGACTCCCTTCCACCGTTTGTATTCCTATATAAGAATCTCTGAAGATAGTCATTATAAAAGCTTAACTAAAAAATTCTTTCTCCTTCTTGTGTGTGCAGGATGTTCCTGAAGCACTTACAAACTTCGGGGGTAGGTTTCTAACACCAAAACAAGTAAAAAGTTGATACAATAATATTTCCGAAAATAATTAGTTTTTTGACTTATTAATCATAGTTTAGTTCAATATGTCACAAGGTAATTAGTTCTGTAAAATGTCGTTGAATAATGTTATTGACTGCAGATGCCCTAATGTCTATCCTCTCAGCATTGGTGAAAGTCTTGTAAACTCAGAAATCCTCCTCTGATACAGTCGTGCCGCCTCACGCCTGTTACTATTCGCGCGACCGTACTTAAAAACTGTATCAGCCTGCTCACGAAATGTATGTCCTGCCATGGTTACTACTGCAAAACAACACTAGTCAATTGTCGCGAATATATTTGTCTAATCTTAATATATAAAATGAAGTGTCCTGACTCACTCACTCACTCATCAACGCACAGCCCAAACCGCTGGACCTAGAACCATGAAATTTTGAAGGGGAGCTTTCCCTTGCCCCGTAGGCAACCTATTAGAATCTTTTTTCCGAAATTCAATAATTAAGGGGGTGAAAAAGGGTGAAATGTGTTTTCAAAGAATCCCTGATATCGTATTAACAGGCAAAGCTAAAATATTTTTTTTTAACTTCAAAATATTGCCCAAAAAATTGTATATTGGCAAATTTTTTCGATTTTGCGAAATTCGAAAATTAAGGGGGTGAAAAGCCGTAAAACGTGTTTTTCATTATTCTATGATTTCTCCTAAACCATTTCAGATAGTGAGGTAAATTTTTCTTTAAAATGATACTTAAGTAAATATCTAAAAAGCTTTTTAGAATTTTTCGAAGTTCGTCATTGAAAGGTCTTAAAAAAATAAAACATGCTTTTAATTTATCCCACCTATCTCCTAAATCAGTAGAAATATTGAAATGGTTTTTGTATTAAAATAAATCTTACGTAAATAGCAAAAAAGTAATTTAAGGATTTTTCGAAATTCATCCTTGAAAGCTGTTAAAAAAATCAAATGTGTTTTCAAATAATCATCTGTACCGCTTATACCCGTTGAGATATCGAGATGACGTTGATAAGAATGAAGCTTATGTAAATACCTACAAATCAAATTTAGAATTTTATGAAATTCGAAAATTAAGTAGGTGAGAAGCAGTAAAATATTAGTCTCCCGAAAAAAGAGAACGATCACGGAGAAATAATTCAACAGTTGTTTCTTTTTGCCAACATTGTCATTAATAAAACCTCTTTGGACTGTAGCCTGTACATACTAAAGAATTATCACGGCCTGCCTTCAAGCATTCACTCAGATATTGTATATAGTTTGTGGTGTGGGAGAGGTGGGGTTATGGGTTCGTATCTCGTGCAAGACTTTGCGATGGGAATTACTATTACATCATACGAACATATTGCGCGCGCACTTTACACTGAGCTAAGACAATATATAGTTCACTGTTATTGAGTACGCTAGCTGTTAAATGCCTTCATCACATATTTTATCCAGAGTTACTGTTTACATTACAAAATTTCACGCGGCCGGCCAGCTAGTTCACAAACACAAACAAATTTCCCAGGTAACCTATCGCCACAGAGGATGTAAATGAGTTTACGACGCTTCCACCTACTTTCGCCTATCATCATGTTAGAGACTCAGAAGTGACGAAGCTATGAGGGCGACATAAAAGAGTGAATCAACTGCCGCATCGCTACAACGTGTCAAGCACACAACTAGTCCGCAGAATTCCAGCCGATACATTTTTACTATGGGACGTAAGCGGTGATCATACGATTTTATTGGTGGAAAGTCTGTAGTAATGTTCAGTGCATCTTTCTGAGTTTTACATACGTGCGGTTGGTACATTTTGTAGTACGATAGACTGATAAGAACGTTTTTAGATAAGTTGGAAGGCTTAGAAATAGTATTTTGTAATAATAATGATGTCTTAAGAGACAGCTCCAGTGTTTCAGGCGGATGTATGTAACCCGCATTAACCCCATATAAATCAAGGCTAATATTACCTTCGCTATAGCAATATACAAGTAGGCCTACTACACGTATCAACATTATCTTCACACTTTACCAAAGACACGGTCGTTCTTATCTTCGCTGCGTTCTCCGAAGTCAAGTATGAAGAATGGTAGACTATAAAGTTTTCAAAAGTTTTCTTGTATTAGGATTTTCTTATAACCGTTTGTTATACTAAATAATGCAGAACACAGCGAAAATTAGAACGACGGTGTTTTTGAAATAGCGTGAAGAAAGTGCTGGTGAGTGTAATGCTCTTACTGCCATAGCGACGTTAATATTAGCTTTGATTTATATGGAGTTAATGCGGGTTGCATACATGCGCCTGAAACACTAGAGCGGCCTCTTAGGGGCGTTGGACCCGTAAAATTTCATTTTTTTAATATATATATTTGTGCCAAACACCGTTCAACTTTTGCACGGCAGATAACACATCATTTCCCCAAATAAAAAAAATTAGGCTCCATAGTTTTTTGCAAAATTACTCATCAAAGTCACGAAATGGCCATTCGGGTGCAGCCAAAATCAAAAAAAGTAATTAACTAATGAATTCAAAATTACGGGAACTGGAAGTCAGTGCATCAATGCATTTCATGACATGTTTGACAAAAGTTAGTTTTGAATATTTCAGTAGTAGCCGAAAGTCAAAGTTATGCAAAAATTTACTCATTTTCATCAATTTTTAAAAAATACAAAAATATGTAACTTTGTGTTTACAAAAGTGTCTTGAAGTAGTTCACATCACTAAGTATCGATATGAATTATCTTGTTTCTGCAAGTTAATTATTTTTTATTATTTTGGCTACACCGCAACTGCCATTTTGTGACTTTGATAGGTGATTATGCTAAAACTATGGGCCCTAATTTTTTTTATTCGGGGAAATGACATGTTATCTGATGTGTAAAAGTAGAACAGTGTTTGGCACAAATATACAATTTTGAATTTTTACGGGTCCAACGTCCTTAACAATGACATCCGGTCATTGTTAGAAGAGAAGTTACTTTCTTACATTTGCACAATGAACACATGTCATAGTATTTACGAACACGCTGCGACGCTGCGTGGTAAGCGGCGTCTTTCAATTCTGATCAGAATGCAGTGACGGTCACGAGGAAAACTCAAACAACAGACTTGATATTCTAGCTGATAACTTTGGCTCCAATACAGCAATAGAAGTGATAAGCTGGGCATTTTTTTTAATGAGGCCCAAATACCATAGAGCACAAAAATTAAAAGTCTATATTTTTTTTAATTTTTTTTTTTAAATTTGTCGTATAAAGTAATACTATGTATAAATGTTTTTTTTTCTAGAATTTTATTTACTCATTCAGTTCCATGTAATTCTATGGAATAAGCAAATTTAAGGTCTGGTCGCAATTAAATTAAATGTTATAAATGCAAAAATGGACCAGAAAGACACTTAAAAATTTTGTCCTTCTTTAAGTTAGCTGTTGTATAAAAATACTTTCTTATACCTAAGTTTGGAGTGTCATCGCTCGCAATCAGTTAAAAGGCGTATTTTTTGTTGGCTCTCTAAACACCTAAATTACAGATTTTTGTTTCCCCAAGCAGTCCATCTTTGTTAAACACTTCGCTCCTGAGCTGTCCTTCACTTCCCAAGATCTAGGACTTGATTATTACATTTACAGTAAATAACGTCGTTCTCTTACACATGTTTCTAACCATAACGTTACTGAGGTATATCACTGCTGCGTTACTGTTCAGGTTTGAGGACACGTTAGGCAGTTTTCTTTACATTGGTGCAAAAAAATTCAAATATTTTTTAACAGACTGTTTTGAAATAACTCAAGACTAAGAGAAGAAGAGTCACGCGATGCACAATTCTGTATAGTCGTTTTGCAAAATAGTGCACCGTTTGTTACAAAAATATTTTGCTTAATTTTAGCCTATTATCGTTACAAAATTGGTGATATTTTGGGTGCAAATAATTGAAAAACTAATAAATTTATTGCTACCAAATATAATCACACATTATTATTTATTTGTGACAAAACATTGTAAGGATTCTTAAAAACGGAAAATTGTTTGCTTAAAATAACATTTTCATAGTAGCTGTAAAACTCCCGGAGAAAAAAAAAAGGGGGTGCCTTAAGGGGGCGCTTGCCCGAAAAATTGTATTGTTTTAAAATTTGTTATATTCGTATCAGATATGGTTTCTTTCGTTGGTATATATATATATATATATATATATATATATATATATATATATATATATATGTGTGTGTGTGTGTGTGTGTGTGTGTGTGTGTGTGTGTGTGGACTGCTTTTACTGTAATTACAATTTTTCAACTTTCATAGTTTTATTTTAATAATGGCATTTCAAAATCCATATTTGCGTAAAACGGTTTTATGCTTTAAAGGAAAACCAACTGACTTACCGAACTAAAAGGATTCACGCTGAATAATGATGATGTAGGCTACACGTGCTCCTATATAAACACAGAAAATAAACTATATTTGAATTTTAAAAATTCTTGATTTTTTAAATTTAATTTTTATATTTCAGCATTAATTTAAATATAAAAATATATTATTATTTTTTAGTTTTTGTACATGAGACCTTCAGTAAGACAGTTGATTTTTTTTAAAGCATAAAACTATTTTATGCAAGTTGCGATTATGACATGCCATTGTAAAATTACTATGAAAGATAAAATTTTTTCATTAAATAAAAAAATAGTCATAATGTGTGTCCATAAAACAAACTATAATTCGTAAAAACATAAAATATTTTAAAACAATATTAATTTTCGGTCAAGCGACCCCTTCAGCAAGCTGATTCAAAATGCTATTCACTTCGCTGGTAAACACAGTACTCACAGCAAAAACAAAACGTATTTCGTTGGTAATTAATTTAATAACGCAACGCCGCAGACAAGAAATGTTCATGCAACTTTAGAATAAACTTCCAGCCGTTATATTTATTTCATTTCCACGCTCACGAAGGTCTCTTTATAAGGAAGGAAAATAGAGAACGGAGACCAAAGAGAGAAAAAAAACGGAACACACGCCAGAAGCTTAATCTCGGTTTCATTTCAGGTGGCTACCAAAAGGAAACCATTTTTTTACTCCTATGAAAATGAAGTAAAAAAATTCTTCGTACCAGAAAATACATTTAATCCCGCAAACTCAGAGGCTCAACGATAACAGATAATTTGCCGCTTTGCTTGGAGTCATTGCTTGGAGTCGGATTTAAATCCTTTGGAGAGAAAAATAAGAGAAGGAAACAGATAATAAGCACAGAATTAAAAAAAAATCTCTTTGAAATGTTCTAATCATCTGCAGTGAATATTTTTTCTTCGATAAAATAGCCTTGTACGTTTTTGTTCAAATGATGCTGTCGCATCCAAAGGAACGTAATTAATATTTTTTTTGTAACAGACACAGTCCGTTAATTACTAAAATAAAATACCCATTAACAGTACGTGTGTAAATCTGTCACAAAATTTAAATTTTCCCTGTCTAGCATGCGTTCCGAATGCTTTGAGGTTAATTAGAAGACAGTTCAAATCTGCGTTGGTCTCAAACTTATTTATAACATTTACAGACGACACGAACTTAGTATATGTATTTCATCCTAGATTTGACATTCCCGTCAACAACTCAACAAATCACTGGAGAAAAAAATTCCGCCACAAGTCCAAGGCCACCCGGGGCAACATAAATCGGTTTCTTGAAATCACTCCAGGCGAATAATTGGATGATTCTTTAGCGTATACGCCGTGGTCGATTCCTCTCCCAGTTCCTGTTATTGTTCATAATGCGCCCGTAGGCATCTTCTTACCTCGGAAGATGACATGGAATGAGGCATTGCGATGGAGATACTGGGGATTGAAAAAGTGAGGGGAACAACGGAGATCCCCGAGAAAACCCGCCGACCAGCGGCATCGTCGGGCACGATTCCCACATGCGAAAATATGGGTCCGACCCCGCCGGGAATCGAACCCGTATCGCTTTGGTAGAAGGTGAGTGCTTTAACAACTTATTTTTTAAATTTTTTTCAAATTTTAACATAGAAAATGTTTGATACAATGACAAGGCTAAAGCCTCGCCACTGCACCAAACATTCCCCCATTTAAGTGAGTCTATGTCATATTATCCCCAGTGACTTTTTGCTTCCGTGTAAGTGACGTAATTGGACGTTGGCGTGTGGCAGGCAGACAGACAAGACAAACACAAACACCCAGTCCTGAACCCGAGGAAGTGACTGTAAATGCCACCTCCCGGCCGGGAATCGAACACAGGACCCCTGACCCAGCAGCCAGGAGCGCTAACCCCTTATATATATATATGTTAGGCTCCTTGGCGAGGTTGCAACATCGCCAATGAGCCGAACATCCCCCTTTAAAGCTTTAGTATTTGACCATTCTCCAGTTGTGATAGTATTTGGCTACTCTGACAATTGAAAAGACGCTAACGGACAAACACAAATTTTACACCCAGCCAGACCTGGGAATCGAACACAGAACCCCTCCAATCCAAGTCGGTCGCTCAACCAACTGAGCTACGGGGGGTCGGCGCAACTGAGCCAAGCGGTCGGACACTACTGGGCCAACCGCGGCCATAATAAAATTAATACAATAAACTACAAGAATGCCAGTGGTATGAGCAGTGTGAATTATATTTCTAGAATGCTACTGTAACATGACCAAAAAAAAGGTGTACCGGAACATATATTTTTTACACTCCGGTTATTCGTAGAATACAATCATAATCGGGTATCTTGCAGATAGGAAACAGTCCTATGCTTCTCAAAATATGCCTTTAAGTCATTATTTCTATTACGTTGTGTTCCAATGAAAATTTAAACACTTTAAAAATCAAATTTTGAATACTGACCGATCAAAATTGTTCGCACATATGATGAAGGCTCAGGCTGGCTGAAAATAAAATCAAAGACATTGCTCTGGTTTATGGGCAACGATATTCCACGAAACACTATGTGCCAATACTGGTCCGAGCATAACGGTGGTATAATTCTTTCCGCGTACCAGTGTCATCCATATAGCTTACTTTTACTACCTCCAACTGATACAAAAGCCTAAGGCTTTGACTCTACAATCTTGTTTGTGGACTGTATGATATTAAGTCAAACAAAGCTTCTAATTTTCTGTTTTACAGATTACGTCTTGCTCTCGCCAAAGGTTTTCCATGTAAATTCAACGACTCAGTGGCATTTTTCATCTTTTGTAGTATACAGCATTTTATGCTTGATAAGTCTGGATATATTTTTTTAGATATTTTAACTATTTCTTAATGAGAAATAAATATTTGAAACCCTTCAGACGTCACACTATTTGTTATATCACTTTAATCACCAAGCCGTGAGGAACTAATATAATTACTAACTCAAACAAGAGTTCTGCAAAATGTGTCAAATATGTCGTGGGGTAGTAATATTGCGAACATAAATGTTTCGGATTCTAGCTCGTACCACATAAATGTTCGAAGTCGTGAAGTGATGAGATTCAGACTGCTACACTCTACTATAACCGCATCGCATATATTTACGCCGCTCCAAGCTGGCGTGCAGTATTTTGGTGCTATATTTTTTTAATTTCTGCGAAACTTCAAGCGAAGGCCATACAATTTTATTTAGCGCTTAGTATTAAGTCCAAGGCTTGTCCCTAGCTTCGTGTTTAACGAAAACTGGTGGTAAGGCAAGTGTCTCGTTGACAGTGAGGCCATTAGAGACGGCGATACAACTTGGTACAATGACAGCGGCTAGGAGAGGAGTCGTACATGACTTAAGAAACATCTCAGCGTTCGCCTGGCGCTATTTCGGGAAACCACGGATAACCGAAATCAGGATGGCTGGAGCCGTTGATCGAAGTCGGGTGGTATTTTTTAAGTTTCAGAATTAAAATATATTTTAAACTAGTCTGAAGGGCGTTCAGCATTTTTAAAATTTTGTAAGCATAGTTTCAAGTAAGAGTTCTTTTTGTATATAAAAATAATGAGACTAACTTAAACTGTTTGGCGTAAAAAAAATATACGTTGACACCCTACAACATTGTTCACGCGCCACTTACATTCCCCTCTTAGGGCCATATCTATAAACGGCTTTCGGTTGTTATCCAATCACTGAATGTCTGTTCCGGCCGAAACATACACTATAAACCTCTTTCGTTGGTTGGTTGACTGCTTAGAAGTGAAGAGCCATCCACTTTCAGGTGAATGTGGTCAGACGGCGATTCGAAAGCCTGTTCAGCTGTTTCCATTGTGTCTTTATAACAATGGCGGCGGATCTTCTCTGGGATAACCTGTCAAACGATACTTGTTACATAGGAAAATGCAACATTTTTTAAAATATATTCTTGGTTGGAACTAGTTTAGGAATTACGTATTTGAAAGTTTTCAATAAACAGAAGCTACTGTTAAGCATACCTGATCCGTTTAAAGTGTATGCAATATTACATGGAGGGTTTGCTACAATGTGAGACTTTACATAAACCTAAATTGTTACTGCAAGTGTACATGTTTGCAATTTTTGTACCTTTGTCTCGAAAATAAGACATAATTTTGCGTAGAAATAATAACAGCATCATGCGAACATGACGGTAAACACATATTAACGAAAACGTTTTCTGTATGTACACATTTTATCTGACGTGTTTATGATAATATATTCGTTAGTCTCCTGCGATAATTATGTCAGCTGTAAAAATAAACGATTAATTTTTAAAATTTATTCGTACTTTCATCAAGTGACTCGTGTGACAGGTTATTCCATACTTGGTTATTAATTTCTGTTTTATGTATGTATTTATTGAGTAATACAAACATTTGTTTTAAGCATTTGTAAAATCTGTACTGTTCTCCATGCAAACACAATGTTATGCTCACTGAAAAATTCCCTCACAAATACTACTTTAACCGTATTTAACCTACACAAAAAATATTACTTTTACGTACCTAATCTAAATCCAAAGACAATAACATCATCTTAGATATGAACAATAAACGTGAAATGTCAGAAAAGACGATCGAAAATTGCAGGGTGCTTTCCTATATTCATTCTGCGTACTATCCAACGGAAGAAAAATGGTGCTATGTTGCCATATTTACACTTCAAGTGGACGTGGAAGCGCTTTCAGCTGGCAAGCTCCCGAAAGTCGTTTATAGGATGCGAGTAGTTGGCAAGCTTCCAGGTGAATGTCTGCTAACAGCGCTTTGGAAAGCCGTTTATAGATACGGCCCTTAATTCTCCACTTAGGGCTATACACCGGATGCAATTTTCCCTCGTTTGATGCGCGGAGACAGTGAAGTGAAGGTTCATCTTCCCACTCTCGGCGGTAACAACATCGCTTATATTCCCGGCGCGCCAAACTGGCGTGCAGAGTTTTCCTATAGGACTTAAAGCGGCGACCCTGCAATCTTACTCGTGGAAAGTTTGTAGTAATGTCCAACTCATGCTTCCATCGTTGTGTTTTTACGAATCTGGGTGGTTGTTTTCCAGTCATAGCTGTCTAAAAAACGCTATTTTGAGGTGCCCTAATAACATGTTTCTAATAAGCATGTTGCATTTATAAAATGATAGAAGCCTAGTTTTAACCGTGTGTTATTTTCGTAGATAATCATATTGTGAATAAGTGAAGTTGTTTCGCGTAGAAAATAATAGGCGCTTCACGCTACACCAACGTTCATACGTCAAGTACATAAGCTTCTTAAGGGGGCTTGATCCCTATCAGATCGGTTTTACAGGTTTTCTTATAAATCAGGGAATAGACACATTGTTTTACTTTTTCACGCTGACAAGGCATAATTTATTGTTTCATTCACTTTTTGGAATCCATGTTGCATTGTTTCTGTTAATTTTGTGGCCTCTATAGTCGCTCCCGTAAATAAAGCAATTTTTCCTTTTCAGCGGTTTCCCGTTGCGAAATAATGCATATATCATGGTTCGAGCAATTACAGAAAATCGATTAAGTTTGTATCTATGACTTGTCGTGACAAAAATTTTGATACATCGACTGGAACAGAAGTTATCGAAAAGAGACAGACAAATCCAATGTGGTAGGGAACAATACCCCTTAAATGACCATCGATGGAGTTGAACTGCAGCTTCGTATGTCTAAAATGCAGTTTCCCGCAGCCTGTATGTCACCGTTATACCTAGCGTGTTTATAATTTAAAATGTATGTTCTTGTATGGTAAATATATCTGAACAGTTATTACGAGATATACTGTGGTTACTATGTTTTTAAAATGCTTTTTTCCTTTCTGAATTACGAGGTTGCGGGTCAACACCATCGCCATGCTCATTAGTTTATTATACTGCTTTTATCATAATTACCTTTTTATAACTTGAACAAGAACAGCTATCAAAAATTTGTCTGGCAGTTTTGTTTACAATGGTTTTTACCGTGATACGCAATTTTTTTCAAAGCAGGATATTAAACTGTTTCGTCTAAAAAGTAAATGAACCAGAATTACATAATTAGCTTGAGTCACAGTATTTACTGTCTTGATAATTTAAGCAACACGGAGAAGAGGATTCTAAACAAAACTGCCAAGCAGATTTTTAATATTTGTTCTTGTTTAGACGAAAAAAGGTAGAATTGCGAAATATATATATGTATGTATATATATATATATATATATATATATATATATATATATATATATATATATATATACATATATATATACTGGAGATTATTGCCTTAAGGGTGTTCGCTTGGCAAAAATGAATAATTTTATATTTGTACGGAACAGCGTCCGTTTTTATAGACGTTAATTTTGACTACGTTTACCGCTTGTAATTTTTTTTTTTTTTGCTCTCATAGTCTTCACGTACGTAGTCAAAATTTGCAAGTTACGGGAACATAGGAATTACAGAAACCAAGTGTCTTACTCGAATCAAATAATTGACACTGAAATTACATATTATGGGCACTGTGCTAAAATATTTACAAACGCACAATTAAATTTTTCCTCTTTAAAAAAAAATCATAAAATGATACAATTTACTTCATTGTTGGCAATTTTTAGAAAAAGACAAAATGACTTTTGTTGTGTGCTTTCAAATATTTTAGCATATTGTCCATAATATCTAATTTCAGTGTAAATTATTTAATTCGAGTAAGACACTTGGTTTTTGTTATTACTATGTTCCCGTAACTTGCGAACTTATTAGGCCCGTACACATGAAATGTAATTTAAGTGTGAATTACTACATTCGGCTTTAGTCAGTTGCTTTTTGTTATTTGTATGTTCCCGTAACTTGCAAATTTTGTCTCTAGCATGCTTTTATGGGAAAACTATGAGAGCTTAAAAATATTTAAAATTGTAGTAACAAGTAATGTCTAGAAAAGTAACACTTTGTCGTACAAATACATAACTACGAAATTTTATCAGTGTAAAACTTTTAACACTTCATACTTTGAAGCTGTCATAATACTATATTTATTTCAGGAGAATGAAAACCAAATTACATAATCGCCTTCCTTAGCTCGGAGCAGCGTGACTTGTTGAAAGAGAAGGAAGTGACCCTGGTGTGGTTCAGAGGGTGGTAGCCACCCCTTCCTCCCGCCAATTAGTCGCGCAGTCCTGTCCACCCCCAGGGCATTACAGAGGGTATTAGGGCGCTCCATTTCTTTGTACGCGCGCCTCAAGCGCATTAGCGTCCTTTCCCTTCCACCCCTACTCACCCTTTCAGGAACTTGTGGGAAGAATCCGTACATTGGTCAGTTAATTTACCCCCAGACCTTTCCCGCGACAAGAAAAAAGTCGAATAAGTTAACGGAGCCAGCACTTACAAATAGGCTTACATATTCCTAGTCAAATCAACGTTTATGAAATCACATTTTTTAAAAATTGCGTTACTCAATAATGTAACCGAGTAGTATATGATTTCAGACACATTAAGGTGCAAATGACCTTAAACTTTATTGAACTCTCATGATAACCTTGAAAGTCAACAGACATCTCCCAGTAACTAAATGTGGCACTGAGTAAGAAAATAAACACCTCGATAAAATTTTAGAAATTTTCCAATATTTAAGATTAAAACAAGAAGTTACCAGCATACTGTAACTGATAAACCTATTTTCCTCAAATTGGGTGCAAATCCACTCTTAAAGTTAAAAGTACAGTATTGATTTTGACGTACGATACGCGAAATATACTAAAGATAAGTCAGCTTACTAAGTAACATACGTATACCAAGTTTAATAAAATTGAGGAAAAATTTTTCTGAGGTGTATTTTTATCATAAAGATAAAAAATAGCCACCGTTTTCAAAGTATTTTAAAAGGGTGAACGAGATAGACAAAGTTAAGTCAGTGTTATATGTAGTATGTGTATCAAGTTTGATGAAATATCTGAAAATATTTCATCAGATACGTCATACGATGGAAAAAAATATAAAAAATGCCACCATTTTAAAAATATGAATACAGGATGGACGAAGTCACAATATTCAAGTCAGCTTTGTATGTAGTAGCCTAATATGTCTACTAATTTTGGTGAAACTCTGAAAAATATTTCCCATATGTTACACTTGTTAAAAATATAAAAATAGCTGCCATTTCGAAACTTTAAATACAGCATAAACAAAATACACAAAAGCAAGTGTGATTTTGTACCAAGTTTGGTGAAATTCCGGAAAAAAAAAAAAAAAAATGTTACCTACTCTATAATATACTATGATGAAAATATGAAAATAGCCGCCATTTTGAAACAATGAACACAGGATGAACGAAATACATAACAGTAAAGTCAGCTTTGTATGTTGCATATGTGTACCAAGTTTGGTGAAATTCTGAAAAATATTTCCTAATAATTTATATGTAATACAATGCTAAAAATATAAATCTGACCACCAATTTGGAAATACGAACACAGAATGAACGAAATACACGAAAATCAAGTCAGTTTTGTATGTAGTATATGTGGACCCACTTTGATCAAATTCTAAAGAATCGTTTCTTAGACATACCTATAGCTTGATAAAAAAATGTTAAAATGGCCGCCATGTTGAAAATATGAACAGGGCGTAAATTAAATATAGAAGAGTCAAGTCAGATTACAAAGTACTATATGTGTTCAAAGTTTGATGAAATTCGGTCCACTGGTTCAAAAAAAATTTTTTTTTGGGGGGGGGGGGGGCACACACATACACAAACAGAAAGGTGATCTCATTAGCCTACTTTTTCCTTTGGAAAATAGGCTAACCATGTATTGTTTGCCTACAGCAGATAACTATATATTACTAAGCATAAATAAGGGAGTAAAACGTGCATGGTAAAATATTTTGTTAAAACTTTCTGCTAATTGATACAGTCATGTCGTAAATTCAATCAGAATCATATGCACGCCACATGCATTTTACTCACCGGTAGGCCTTGCTCGACATTTGGCGAGAGCAGTTTAGACAAGAAGTTGCCCGTGTAAATACCTAGCTTTCTGTCCATGGCTTTGCCCGAGTGAAATTCTTGTAGAATACCAGGTGATGTTTGAAGATGTGATCTGCTGTACAGGTGGTTCAGTTTAAAGTGAACACTTTTGAGACCCTAGTTACTGTTTCCTGTTAGTTAGTTCCTATAATCCTTCCATATTTTAATGTAAACAAATCACCATTAGAAGCAATCAATTGTACTGAATTCAAAAGTTAACGTCTAAGGTGAAAATAGCTAACATTTATAAAAGTATTATTCTTCAAAAGTGCACACTTATCACGAACCACCTATATCCATGTGGGAGATACTCTTGTAGGAGAAACTGTAACAAAGTTTTTAAAATTGTTGTGATGATACCCGCTAGATGGTAGGCAGCTACTGTCATGATTACGGTCATTAGTGAGTGAAGATATTTAGGTCAGCACTTTACATCGAGGTCTTCAGCGCTGGTGAGTGGTGACATGATCTACGGAGCAGCGCCGGAATGATTGGGCGGGGGAAACGGGAGATCCCCGAGAAAACCCGCTGACCTGCGGTATGGTCAAGGACGGCTATCATATGCGAAAATCCGGGAACCGACCCCGGCAATCGAACCCGGATCTCCTTGATGAGAGGCGAGAGGTCTGACCCCTCGACCACTGTGACAGGAGAGCAGTAACTGGTTTTTTTTTATTTGGAATTGTAAGACGTGTTGTATTTTTTCGAATGGGCCATCTATGGACCACGTGCCAATTTCGATTTTTATTCATTACTCTTCTATTTTCTTCCAGCAATCTTTCATCCATTCATTGTTTCTTCTCTCTTCTACATCGGAATGCTTCTATACGTTTTCCCTTGAACACGTTTCTGTCAATTCGTTTATTAAGTTTTTCTGTTATTTGCTTCTAAATCCTTAATTTACTTCATGGATCTTACTTGCTGAGTTCTCAATACTTTAATTTTTTTAAAATATTTTTGGTTAATCTACTGTCTTGTAGGCCTATTCGATATAAATGTCCAAAAATTATCTGCCTTATTTTTCTCATTACTTCCTATATGTTTTCCATGTTTCCATACATTTCATAATTACTTCGTAAGTTTCAACCCTCCATAGTGTTCCGTGTGCTTAATATTTTCTTAATAAATCGTCTTTACACAATTTCTAATTTCTCTACATTAATTTTTTTAATGCTAAACATTTGCTTACATGACTGAATTCAGTTTCTTGGACGTACTCCATTGCAAATTGAATGACTGTCAAAGAAAATTAAACAAATAAAAGAAAACCATAAAATAAGCAGAGTATGCTTTAGTCAGCAAGATACATACACAACATGAAATTCCAAAATGGAATCGGGTCAAATAAAAACAAGGAACAAGCAGATAATAAATGTAAGTAATAACAAATAAAATAAAAAAACCAAGTAACATGCGACACAACGATGAGACGAAACAAAAAACACATTAGATATCAGACGCGAACAGAAAAATAACAAACAGACAACAAAGAGACGGGAAAAAACGCAACAGACATAAGACATATACAGAAAAGACAAACGACACAATGAAGAGACGAAACAAAACACAGTAGTTTTCCAGACAGACAGTTTTACGACGTTTCGGGAACTGGAATCTGTTCTCGTCATCAGGTAGACACACAGGGTTCACGAACACGAGTGCGACTGATACTGTGATACATATCATAGGAAATATTTTTCTGAATTTCATCAAATTTGGTGCACATACACTGCATACAGAACTAACTTGACTGTTGCGTATTTAGTTCATCCTATTTCATAATTTCACAATTGTGGCAATTGTCACAACTTTAGCATAGTAATACATATGTTAAGAAATATTTTCTGAATTTTGCTAAACTTATTACACATTAATACATACAAAGTTGAATCGACTTTTGCGTATTTCGTTCATTCTGTGTTCTTTATTTCATAACGGCAGCCATTTTTATATATTTTTTGCATAATATGGCTTACCTAATGAAATATTTTCAGAATTTTCATCAAACTTGTTTCAGCTGTTTAACACCCAAAACGTGTTATTGTGACATAATACAGACTTTGTGTTGTATGCCACTAGAAAGTACTTTGGCCTACTTGTGTTAATGTTTATGTTGAAAAATGCATTATTAAGAAAAACGAACATAGTGTTTTATGCCTCCGAGGTACATATATAGAGCCTAATAGCCTTCAAAAAGGACGTAGTACACTACCGATATTAAATATTACCTTTTATTAGAACATGAGTGGTGCTATTCCCTACATGAAAAGTTACGTGAATTTTAAAAATGAATTCTCCCAACATGACACAAAACACATTACTATACTTCCGCCAAACATTCTTTCTCAACCGGATTTATTTGCTTGGACATACTCCATTGCGAAATAAATGACTGTCAAAAGAAAACTAAAAATAAGACAAGAAAACATAAATAAGCAGAGTATACTTTAGTCATCAGGATACATACACAACATAGTCTTAATTACACACAAACTTTTTCCTCGGCTTAGTTCAGTCGGCATGAGCAAGAGCACTTTACACACACCTCTTGTTAGAGTTCCCAGTCTGTGTGGTAATTTCACAAAGTTAAAATTTGTCCAAATAGGCCTACAACAGTTTTACAAACGAGCAATAGAGGCATGGAAATAATAAAATTTAGAGTTCAAAATTTAGTTAACAGTTTTCCAAAAGTTATAGTAAAGTCAAAAATTAACATTCATGAAAAGTTAGTGTTATAAGAGTCTCGTAAGCGATGTCATACGTACTTCCTACGCTGTCTTGAAGTTCATTAAAAGCATAACTTATTAATTAGGAAAATTGGTGCCTCTTCTTAAAACGGCAATATTTTTATAAATGTATCCACAACCTAAACTCGCACCCAAGAGATCCTATCCGTAGGACGGCGGCAGTAACAGGCGTCATCGTAATTGCTTGCCGCAATCGTCTTATCAGGATGGGAGTCAAGTCAAGAAGAAAGATGAAAGGGACGCCGACAGTAGCGTCGGTTCAAACAATCGCCTCGATGATAAAAAAAACACATCTTAGAGAAAATAATTCAGCATAGTAAGTTACAGATTAAAGTTCCGTAATATAGATATTCTGCTGAATATCTCAGTACGCAGTACTCTTTCCAAGTACAACTGATAAGAAAATAATAATTTTACTTAATTAGAATGAATCGTTTACATGTTAATTAGGGGCTTTAAAACTGAATACAATTATTGTTAAATTAGCGTCTTTCATCACAAATAATTAGAATAAGCCAAATATATAAATTCACTCAGTTTCACTTTTAATGTTATACAGGTAAGTATTAAAACACATGATAACAGATAACTGTAATTCCATTACAATATTTCGGCATTGCTAATACTAATATCACAGCACGTCTTGTTGTAACTATATGACAAAAATGTCTTACATAGAATTAAAACTATAAAAAAAGGGAAGAATTTTTCGATGTTGTTATTCTACCATTCGCTAGATGTCAGCACAGTACATTCGCTGCAGAACCTGTCACTGAAAATATGGCGGACAGGTCTGACCAGTCGTTTGAAAACTTGAGCCCCTTGTTCAGATTTAGTTGATGATGTTGTTACTGGCGCCACTAATACATCAGTACGGTTTTAGCATTGTGAAGACTGGCGTTATTGAAGTTTTTATAATAAAAAGTATAGGTGTAACAAGTCAGCTGCAAACAATTGTACGAATAAAAATGTAATTATTATGTTTTCTAACAGATTATAATGTAGTAAGTACATGTCACCTGTTAAGCGACGGTTTGTATATTTAAGCTAATTATTAATAATTATAAATTAAAATTAATGTAAATAAGTACAAAAGTTATATTATAATTTTTTACGATTTGCATTATCTTATATTTTGTTTGTTTGTTACGGATATCTGAAGTCACCAAGATTATTTCATGTGATTAGTGGTGGCATCACGTTCGTTAGTAATCCTCTTCAAAATCCACTTATGGTCGAAGAACTGCATTGTCCTTAGTTGTTGAATATTAACTTATTATATTTTACAGTAATAAACTTCACATTGTTCAGGCTGCGAAGCTGCTAGAGTGCTCGCCTACCAAATAGCGATAAGGGTATGATTCCTACCGGAATCGACCCAGAATTTCGCATGTGTCGGTTGATGCCGTTGATCGGCAGGTTTTCTCAGGCATATCTTGTTTTCCCTGTCCTTCATTCCGGCGCTGCTCCACGCACCCCTTTCCTGTAATTCGCTTTATATTGTTTGTATGAGAGCTAGTGGGATAAAAAAAATTAGCAATAAAGGTTTTGTAATAACTACCCTTCCATCTTTCCCAAAATTTCTTGATAAACGTCCACTCTCAATTTATTTCTTCGCTCATTTCTTCCGCCTCGTGTAGGAACAATTCTCACCAACAAATTATGACAACAGTATTCGACACTTTTACATAACTTATTTTTTCGCCTTCCTTCAGTCACTTTCCCAGTGTTCCTCATCAATAGAGACTGGAGGTTTTCGCGAAAATATTATTGCACAACTTTGATTCAGGGCCTTGTGCGCACACATGCAGCTATTATTATTATCATCAGTGTGACTTTGCAGAGAATCGTCTTTCATTTGGCTGAGCCAATCAGAACCATGTTTCTTTGTTCCCACCAAAGATGTTAGATGGATCCTGATGGAGCATGTCACCAGGGATGTAACCGAACAATTGCTTGACGCGGCTATGAACAATAGGTATGGCAGACTAATTAAAATTTTTTGTAAATATTAATCAGGAGACGTAAACAGGGCTAAAATGTAGAATTTTCAACCTAAAACACCTATTAAAGAGCATTATACATTCATTTACCTTAAACATACCAATCTAATGTGTACTTTTCAGGTTAAAGCTGTATGGCGGCTGGCTAATTTGCTTACTACCCAACGACATATATATATGTCTATGTTACTACCTATCCCTCCTCATGGCCTACTCCCCTCGCCCTCATTCCGACCTAATGCTCATAGAACAGAGAGTATATACAGAAAGTAAAGTCCCAGCAGTCTCTTTGGAACCGTGTTACTACTAGCGCTTATGTGAAAGAACTGTACACTAACCATAAAATAAACTGGAAGGTGTTATGCATAAACAGACCAAGTGCCAGTTGTAAGTTACATATCAAATAATGTTCTGCTTTGAAATGGTCTTACAAAAAGTGTTTTAATAATATAACCTGTTGTTGTCATGAATAATAACTTAATACCTTGTTTAAGAAAGTTTCAAATCTGAAAAAAAAAAAATTATAGTATGTTCTTACTGATAACTAAATATTGGCACTTGGTTGGTATATTTATGCAAAACGACGTCCAATTTTTCCTAAATCAATACTAATTGGGTCTTCAAAAATAAATAATACGTTACATTACAATTCTCGAAAATACTGCAGTATTTAACATAATTACGACAGTTTATTAAAAAATCATTTTAAAAAATGCATTGGACAAGTTCTAGAAAAACAACAGTAGCTTATCGTTACAGTCCCTGTGTTGTTACAACTTAAGACATTCGCAACTAAAAGGAATACTGAGCAAAATAAGAGGTAGTAACTTGAATTATCTAATACACACACTTATGCTTATGCTAACCCCGTGGTCCCCACACGTCTGTGATTTGCGGGCGAAACCTCAAGACGCTGAATGTTTAAAACATCCAATCACTGACCACGAAGTAGAACTGCAGATGTGCACGTAAGGCACTGAAACAAAATGGGGCAAAAATATTTTCGCGAAAACTTCTAGTCTCTAGGCATCACTAGGGGCCGGAGATTTTCGCGGGTTCAATGACCTTCATGTTAGAATGCACTATCCTATGTATACTCTAGCTCCGACCATTTGTCCACTAGCTGCTACTCAGTGGCACAGCGGACAATGAACGAATATACGGGGCTTGAATATGCATAGTACAATGGTTTATAGAATGCAGGCTATTGAATTAGAGAAATTCACCGGCCCCTACACATCACTAAAGACTTGGAAATTTCGGGAATTCACTTCCAGACCAGATAGGATCCAAACGCTTGAAGAATGAAGAATTATTAAACACGCCCTGGAATCAACAGCACAACGAGAGCCCAATCGCAGGCGGCCAAATTCAAAGTTTGACTATGACAGCAGCCAATGTAGGAAAGGAAGTGAGATATAACCGTGAATTCTAGCCTAAAGGACGTGGAATTTTCATGTCGCTACTCATCACTCCTTCCTGTAGCTGAAGTATGTATTTCGATGCAATTTAAATACCACGCAGAGAATATTATTTACAGTGTAAATGTCTACACACCAGTTTACTCAAGGTTACAGTAACACTACAATATTACGTCTTTTATTTTACCAACTCAGTTATCTGTAATTTACTCCCTTTTTTTAGCAAAATTTATTATTATTATTATGTCTGGTAAACACTTAAATACTATAATAGATAATACGAAAACTCTTTCTCAATTTAAGGAGTGGTAACATCCATAATTACATCCGAATTACGTATGCTACAATTTAAAACGTAAAAAAAATCTGTTGACTACAAACAAAAACTCACTACTTAAATGTAGCGTATATCATGTTAACACCTTGAAATTTTCCCCAAGCATTTGTACTAAATTAAGAAATTGATTATGATCACTTAAGTAAATCTGAAATAGGCATTAAAGGCCATGATCTTTCATTTATTTCAAACAATTGCAAATAACTCAAATATTTTTTATCCAAATGCTTTGAAAAAATTTGAGGTTGTGTACAGTCAAACGATACACAACTTTGCCAGAGTGGTTTATGAAAATAATGTACCATTTGCTGTACCACTTGCTAGAAAAAAATGATTTTGCTTCATTTTGGCTTATTTTGACAACAAAATATGTTATATTTCAGGAGCAAAAATCTAAACATCCGTTTGGTGTATTGCAACAGAAAATTTCAGATACAAACGATGATATTTAAGTGTTAAAACTGCCAGAATGAATTTTTGATATATGTATTCATTTGCGTTAAAAAATATTTTCGAAACCATTGCAAAAATAAAGAGCGAGGCCATAATAAATTCACGAGATATTTTGATAATGTTGTATTACGGATTCTTTGTGGTCCGTGGTGATTTAAGAAAAGCCAGGGTATTTTCTGTAGAGACAGCCAAACAAACATCACTGAAAATCGCGAAAAGACACATAACGTATGTATTATTTACGTAATAATACGCACGCCCTTGCCTGTAGTTAACACAAAAAGACAGGCGCACATGAAGTACCTCAGCAAAATCTTCCTGAATCGAAATAAAAATGCTTTAGAAAATAATACTTTGTATAGTGTGCTTATACATTCCAGTTTATAATTCGACGTTTGTGTTATATAACTTGAACTCTGTTACCATCTGTCACAAACCATAAGTTAAAATAAAGTAAGCGTTAATTACTTCTCACTCACGCAAAATAATCGACGGAAAAGCATAGTTAAATTATTTCGAATATAAAATATATTAACTAGAATGGCGTGGGAATGTCTTAAAAACCGAAATGTTATTCAGGGTGTGAGCTTGTGCAGAAGTCGTATAAGAAAATTTTTAAGCTCTGCATGAAGGTGAGAATAAATTTAACGAAGATATTAAAGAAACAGAGGAAGTTTTAAAGTTTGGGCATTATGGCCAAGCTCATAATTTCTGAAAGTTTCTGAAAGTAAATGAAAAATGCTCCTATCGTGAGATAATGTGAGTGCCAATAAATGGACTCCGAATGCACATATTACGGTTGTCCTCCATGATATTGTGATAAATCAATTTAGACCTTTAATTTTTATGATGCAGAAAATCTATTTATTCTCAAAATGTAGGATACTTGTTGCGTTGAAAACATCCTCTATAGATATGAATAATTACAGTTTATAAAAATCAGCATCAAAATGCTATTTAAAAAGAAATTCCTTGAGAAAATAAACCAGGTTCTTGACTTTAAAACTGCTCGTTCCTGTGATGAATGGGCTCTTGTCGCACATTATACTTCCCCGTACGACGTCATTTATGCAAATTATGATTTAGATGTACTTCTGAAGGAATTATTTGCATTAAATTAATATTCATCAGCGATTGAGTTATGTGGCCCGGAACGTCACGCCACGTAGTTTGATTATATCGTAAGTACAGAATATTAATATCGAGGTTTTCGCACCAAACGAAGAATTTTATTTTCTACCCTAGTAAACTAGCTTAGGGAACCGTGAAATGTTGCATATAAGTTCTACAGTGCAGTACAATATTTGTGTTAAGGGAGATTGATCCTTGTCAGATCGGTTTTACAGTTTTTCTTAGAAATCAGGGAATAGACACACTGTTTTACTTTTTTCACGCTGACAAGGCATAGTTTATTGTTTCATTCACTTTTTGGAATCAATATGGCATTGTTTCTGTTAATGTTGCGGCCTCTATAGTCGCTCCCGTAAATAAAGAAATTTTTCCTTCTCAGCGGTTTCCCGTTGCAAAATAATGAATATATTATGGTTCCAGCAATTACAGAAAATCGATTAAGTTTGTATCTATGCCTTGTCGCGACAAAAATTTCGATACATCGACTGGAACAGAAGTTATCGAGAAGAAACAGATAAATCCAAAGTGGTAGGGATCAATACCCCTTAACAGCGCTTAAATTAAGGGGTATGGAAAGTTAAGATATCGAACGAATGACTGGAATAATCAATCGTCGATCAAATCCTAACTACTCGTCATAATTCGATGGAATTTTTTTGCCGAGTAGATATTCTATTAGCGAACGTTTATTTATATAGCACTGAGCGGCAGTATGCTTTGCTTTAGAGAAAAAAATTAAAATCGGTATTTTTAAAAATACGGATTTGAAACCACAAAATCCACAGTAATGGAAAACTGTAATGTATATAATTTTAAGTGCTAAATATCTAGGACTCTATAATAACAGACATTCAAAAATATTTGCGATTTAATTTTAAAATAATTTTATTATCCGTATGCCACTGGCGCAGAGGTTTTCAGACAATAAAAATTATTTTAAAACCAAAAGGTGAATATTTTTGCAATTTGGTTATTATAGAGTCTTGTATATTACCGTACTAAAAATTATAAAAATTACAGTTTTCCATTTTTATGTATTTTGTAATTTCAATCCTTTGTTTTTCTAAATACCGTTTTTAATTTTTTACTCCAAAGTTAACCCTACTACCGCCAAGTGCTATATAAATAAACGTCTGCTAATAGAATATCTACACGGCAAAAAAAAATCCATCGTATTATGATGAGTAGTTTATATTTGATAGACGATTGAATACTCCAGTCATTCGCTCCACATCTCACACCATACCCCTTAAGAGCGTTATATTTGGGTGTCTTCATATTCTTCAGTTTTCAATTAAGGACATTTGCACTAAGCTGGAGGTATTTTTTATCAGAATACATCAGAGAAAGAGTGGAGGAAAAAAAACTATGTTCCTCTTTGCCGAGACCGCGTACATTATTTTTTACCTTTTTTTCAAACGTAGATATACATGTACTTGTTATGTCGACACACGTCCCATGGTCACTATACATATGCTCTGTTAAAAGTTTATTCTAAAAATGGCTTCATTCAAGCGGATGTGAGTAGCTGTTAAACAACAGCTCTGAAACCCAAAATTAAAAAGTGCCTCTTCTCGATGTAATACTGTCATGATGTTTCTTTCATATTCCAGCATGTTGTCTGCAGTGATATTTTAATGGAAACGTCCAGAAAACCTTCAGTAGTACACACTTAACCACCAGTGCCAGCATACAAAATTTTACTCAGGCAGAAAAGAGAAAAAAATTTTGTCCGTTATAAAGACTGCAATTATTTAAAGTAAGTATCCCACAAAAATATTGAGAGATCCGGAAATAAAACCACTGCGTAATCCGAGTTACTGCAGCTTTAGTTATGCCTGCCATGTTTGCTACTTACCAAAACGTAGCGACAGGATAAAGTTGTATTTTGAGACAGCTATCGTAATACGGATGTACAAAGGCATAGTCTGCGTTAAAACGCATTAAAATTTATAATAAAAGTTTTAGTATATTTGACGCCTCTGCTTTTATGCGTAACGTCTAAAACGAGGGAAAACTAAGATCTTGCACAGGTAAAATATTTTGTGGCAAATACAATATATGTTCTAAGTATCGTTCCTGCCAAATATATTTTGTACTGAATACAAAAACATTTTGCTGTCACCAGTAAAATTTTGTGACCACAAAATTTGTGTTTACTAAAAAACTTGTTTGGCGGGGAATCTCGCTACAGCATTTTTCTTTCGTTCTAGTTTAAGAAGGAGGCAAGTCACTATAAATTTAGCACATGCCATCTTAAGGGGCCTCCCTATATAGACTGATTTTGTGTGTGTGAGGCAGGAGCGGTAAGAGTGCCGTTGACCGCCTCTCCGTGCAAGCCACTCAGCTGGCATGCAGTGATTAACTATTATTCTTTTTTTCCTATGGGACTTTAAGCGGGGACCACATTATTTTATTTGTGGGCAGCATAGTTCAAAGTCTAACGCTTGTTTCTGTACTTGTGTTTTTTTTTTTCGAATCAGTTTATTATTATTTCAAAAGCGGCAGTCTAGAAAATAAAAAAGTTTTTGGCCAATTTGAGGGTCTTGAAAATGCTGTTTCTAATAAACGCACCAAATTTTGAAACTATAGCAACATTGTTTGAATTGTGTGTTCCTTTCGTAGATATACAAATAAAATGCGCGTTAAATAGTTTCGTAAAAAAAGAATAGTAACTCGTTGGAACGCATTTGAAGCGCAGGTAGGGAGGCCCCGTAAGACACAAAAAATTCTGATATCAATAAAAAAAAACCCCGGAAATTTCGCTGGTTCGACGATCTGCTGGCTGGACCTCACAGTCTTGTATACACAATGTCTTCAGCGACTTGTACATTGTCTGTTGATCCAGTGAGTGGCCAGTTGTATATGTGACAAGGTAGCGCGGGAGTCTGTGAGTGTTTTCATGCAGGTCTGCTATTGGTTCACAGACCTCTAGGATGAGTTTCGTTAACTGTGGCCTTATATTGAAAGGTTACTCACATACTCAGGAGTTAGAATATTCCGTGGGATTCCAGTATCTCTAATTCGAATCATCATCAACTGCTTGAATGACACAATGCACGACTGAAATACTAAATCCGTTGATACAGCTCCTCTCTCTCTCTCTCTCTCTCTCACACACACACACACACACCAACACAGACACACAAAATAGTTATACGCACTTGTATCACTCTTACTTGGAGCCCGATGTACACACAAATACAAGGATGAGAGCTTTGAATGATCCTTGCAAAGAGTGTGTATAACATACTGAACAACTTTAATTGACTAACACCTAATAATAACAGAAAAAAAAAATATATATATATAGATAGAGAGAGAGAGAGAGAGAGATATCAGCGTTTAACATGGAGGTCTTCAGCGCAGGTGAGGGGTGCCATGAGGTAAGTATGGAGCAGCGCCGCAATGCAAGAGCAGGGTAAACGGGAGATCCTCGAGAAAACCCGCCGACCAACGGTATCGTCCGGCACGATTCCCACATTCCCGTCGGGAATCTAACCCGGATTGCCTTGGTGGGAGGCGCACCGCGGTCCCATACGTAACAGAAAACCAGTAGTAGTTGTTATCAAGATTCAACTAAAAATAAATATCCAATTGATTGTTTAACCGAGTATGTCAGCACAAACAGTATATAGAATGAGGAAGAAAACTCAAGTTTTCAAAATTAATACTGCAACTATAATTGATCAGTTGTTAAAATTCCGCTATCCAAGCTTGAATCTAAAATATTTACATTTCAAAATTTTGATAACAGGGTCAGAGTTTAACTAGTCATAAAAATTGTGAATAAAAAATCAGAATTCTGTTTAAACGTTGTATCTACTCGGCAGTATTTGTTCGCAATGGCCCGTCCTTTAAACTGGTTCAGTTCAGTTTAAAGAAACGATATTCCTCTTCTGCTAAAGAAGCCGACTGATACAGCTGGAACTAGGACGACGTTTTCCAAACGTCTGGTTTTTTTAAGGCCTAGCTCTTTAGTTCTTCAGTGGGTTCGTAAACATTTTTAACGCAAATAAATACACATAAGTTATCAAAATTTCATTCATACAATTTTATCACTTATATATCACCGTTTGTATTCGAATTTTTCTGTCGCAATCCACCAAATGGATTTTTAGATTTTTGCCCCTGAAATATCACATATTTTGTTGCCAAAATAAACCAAAATGCAATAAAATATTTTTTTTATCACCAAACGGTACATTATTTAAAAAAAAACGCTCTGAAAAAATTGTTTATCGTAGGACTGTTCACAGTTCCAAATTTTTTCAAAGCATATGGTATAAATTATATTCGAGTTGTTTGCATTTGTTTGAAATAAATGAAATATCATGGCCTTAAACCTTTATATTACCTCTATGCCTTAAACACAGACTTCATTCCAGTGATAAGTGACGATGATATAAACATTTCGTTGTTTTCTTTGAACAGTGATAAGTTTAAGAAAGAGGCACGATATACTAGCTAAAATAATCTCCATTCTTTTTCTTTATCCAACTATTTGATATATTTCATTTTATCCATCCGCAACTTCAACAGTCGCGTTTGAGTGAATTTCCGCATTCATTCTCTCACAAACACGATATTCACGTTCATGCAGCCCCGCCGTTTATCGAAATGTACTCTGCGCAACGTACACTTACATTTACTTAAATAACACACGTTCATCCTGTAACCTGTAATATAAAACTAGCATTTTGACCATGTACAATCTAAATCTTTAATTTGGCCGCACGCAAACTGAAAATTAGGTAAAATTGCATTAGCATGGTTGAAGCAAAATGACGACCGTGTTACGTAAGAAAAACTAGTCAATTTTAGCAGAAGTTTTCGTGAAACAATCACACTTATATAAAAAAATCCCTCTCAAATTTTTCACTGTTATGCTAGCGTTAAGCAATTTTCCTGGTTTCTTTCGTTATAAAAAAATATTTGCTGCTCTATTAGTATAGAAATTGCTTGGAATGCAGAAAAAAAAGGTACATTTATTAATTAGTTATTAACATCAATTATTTTTACGTGTTTCACTCTTAATTTTTAGTACTAAAAATAAAAAATACAGGTTCAGAAAATGCTTAACATTTGACTGCAAAATGAGTAATAAGAATTACATGTTTGGTTATGTTACTACCTGCCAATTAATTGTTTATAACTCTTATCAGAAAATTATTTCTGCATCGAGGCTTAAAGTGTCGTTGCAGCACACGTGCAAATTTTTACACTGGTGATACAGGAAACTGTATTAAGGGCGCGGAGTAACACAATTTTCATCACCATCTTTTTATTTTATATTTTTAACAGTTTTTTTCCTGTTTTAGACGCAAAATGTGACAACAATTTTCTGTTATATTAATTTTTTATCTCGCATAGTATTTGCGTAATGGCTAGTTAAAGCCGAAATATGCGTGTTTCGTTTTAAGGACTTCATTAAAAGCAACTGACGAACCAAACTGAAAAAATTCACAGTGGATAAAGACGTGGCAGGCTACAATGTCACGTACATAAAAGCAAAGAATATTTTTTTTCATTTAAATAAAATTACTAACTTAAAAATAATAATTTGAAAAATTCAATGCTTAAAAAAAATATTTTATTTTGTGGTTTAACATAGCTAAATTTGTAGCCTGCAACATCATTATGCACTGTGAATTTTTTTTTTAAGTTTGGTAAGTGAGTTAGTTTTAAGGTCGTCCTTAAAACGGAAACATGCATATTTTGGCTTTAACAAGCCATTACGCAAAAATTATGCGAGAAAAAAATTTTTGTAAGATAAAAATTTTGTCACATTTTGTGTCTAAAACATGGAAAAAAATAATTGGTACAAATATAAAAATAAAAACATGGGGATGAAAATTGTGGTAGACCGTGCCCACAAGCAATTACGAGAAAACTATGAGAGAGATAAAAAAAAATTTCATGAGAGTCAAATTTAGGCACATTTTGTGTCTAAAATAAGAAAAAAATTATTGGTACAAATATAAAAATAATTACATGGTGTTGAAAATTGCTTTACCAGGCCCTTAAGGCGCCCGCCTACTGGTCGTGTGTTAGTGTGAGTGAGGCACGGCGCCAAGGGCGATGTTGACCGGCTCATCTGGTGCGGTATCGCCTCTACCGCAAGACTCTGAAATGGCGCGCAGTGATATCGGTAGAACACTCGCCTGTCTTACACTTCCAGTGGTTACCTCATCTTTTTATTGGAGGAAAGTTGTATGCAAAGTTCGTTGCGTGATTTTTAGAGTAGTTTCACACGAATCCTGTGAGTAGTATTCAAGATATAACAAGTTGGAAAAGCTGTTTTTAACCATTTTGAGGGGCTCCGAAATGAATTTTCTAATTGATGTGATGCTTGGGAACTACCTTGTCGTCATCGTTTGATCGTACCTTGACACGATTGGTACAAGTAGAATAGTTTCGTTATAAAAAGGCATTTACGAACACACTGGCAAACATTTTCAGTTCGTATAAGGCGGTGCCCTTAAGGAAGCTCAAATCAGGAAAACTCGTAACTTTATATAGTGTTAGTTATGTAGAGGTTACTAACGAGAATAATTTTTTCTCACAAAAAAAATAGCTCAGCCAGTTTTTCCCATTATGACATTTCAATGTCAAACGTAACATGTTTTTTTGTTCTTATAAGCCGCAAAAACAAATGAACACAATGAGGTGAAAAACTTCACACTGAAACTATATGTCAGAGGCCACTGGTGACGTGTTTAAAATCGATTACAAAATAGTTTCGTATTTAATAGAAATAGATATAAAAGGACACACACATTTCCAACATTTCAGAATTTCTTCAAATAAAAAAATATTTTGTAATGGATTTCAAACCTAGTCAAGGAGCCCGTGGCATGAATCTTCATCGAGATTTTTTTCATTTCATTATGCTGATTAGTTTTTGCTGCTTATAAAAACGAAAAAATTAACATTTTGACTTTGACGTGCTATTATGAGAAAACCGTCTGAGGTATTTTTTTTTGTGAGTAAAACACGTACTTCCAACTAACGTCTGTACAGCTAACACTATACTATGTCATTTAAATATAATATTACGAACTATCTTATTTGGACCGCATTAAGGGTGTTCAAGTGCGATAAAATAATAACTTTATATTTGAATGAAATATTGTTAGTTTTGCAGACGATACTTTTGACTACATTTTACTCATACGAAACAATTTTAACTCCCATAGTTTTCTCATAACGGTGCGACCAAGTCAAAATTAGCTTATTTTGCTGCCATGTAAATAGTGAAAATCAACTGATCTACACAAACAAAATAATTCACTGTGATATTACATCCCATGTGCTATGTAATAAAGGATTTATAAGACCATAACGTAATAATTTAAATTTAAAAAAAAAAATCGCAAAAGTACAGGAAAAAAGTTGAAAATTCAGCAATTATTTTAAATACTAAAATAGTCCACGGCATTTTTCAAAAATATTTTATTACGTAGCCCGTCATATGTTGTTTCACTGTGAATTATTTCACGTACATAAGTCAATTGGTTTTCACTATTTGCATGGCAGCAGAACATGCCAATTTTGACTTCGACGCACCGTTATGAGAAAACTATGCGAGTTAAATTTGTTTCGTAAGAGTGAAATGTACTCACAAGTATCGTCTACAAAACTAACACTATTTAATATAAATATAAAATTATGATTTTATCGCACTTGAACACCCTTAAGGTCTTGTTTCTATTGTTTTTACGAAAATTATTTTTTTAAGCTTAAACGTGAGCATACCTGTATCTTAAATCTGTTTTGTTTGAAATGGATCTTGCCTTGATATATTTATTTTTTACAAAAAAAAAAAAAAAAGAAGAAACTGTAAAGTTTCGACTAAAAGTCAATTAACCAGAATTTCGTTAGTTATATAATTAGCTAAAACAATAG
>PNEQ01092286.1:75214-111732 GCA_003012365.1 Medauroidea extradentata
GTTTCTCATTTGACTGTACCAATCACAATAAGGTTACTGTAACACCACACGTCTGTGATTTGCGTGTAAAACCCCACGACACACGAATGTCAAAACATCCAATCTCTGACCGTGAAGCAAGTCTGCAGACGTGCACACAAGTCACTGACACAAAGTGAGGCAAATTTCTTTTCGCGAAAAGTTCATGTCTCTAGTGATTACTGCCTTGAAAAAAATCAGCAAACAAGAGAAGGCGATTGTAAACAAAATTGCCAGACAAATTTTTGACATCTGCTCTTGTTTAGGCGTAAAAAATCACTATCGCTAAAAAAAAGTAGGAACGAGAGAGCATGAGCTCGAGGGTTATGGAAAGGTAAGATGGCTATAGAAAGACTGGAATACTCAATCGTCGGGAAATTCTAAACTACTCATCATAATTCGAAGGGATTTTTTTTTATCTGAGTAGGTATTATATTAGCAGTCGTTTATTTATGTAGCACTGGGTGGTCGTATGCTTTGTTTTCGAGTAAAAAAAATTAAAATAACGGTATTTAGAATAATAAGGGATTGAAACCACTAATTCATAAAAAATGGTAAACTGTAATTTCTATCTACGATAATATCCAGGACTCTTTAATAACCGAATTTCAAAAATGTTCACCTTTCAATTTTAAAATAATTTTACTCTCCGAAAACCTCTGAGCGAGTGGTTCACGGATGTTACAATTATTTTTAAATCAAAGAGCAAATGTTTTTTTATTTCAGTTACTATATAGTCCTGGATATTATGGTACTAAAAATTATTAAAAATTACAGTTTTCCATTTTTATGAATTTGTAGTTTTGATCCCTTATTTTTCTAAGTACAATTTTTAATTTTTTACTCGAAAGCTAAGTATACGACCGCTTATATATATATATATATATATATATATATATATATATATATATATATATATATATATATATAAACGTCCGCTAATAGAATTCCTGCTTGAAATAAAATCCCATCGAATAATGATGAGTAGTTTATATTTTATCGACAATTGAGTATACCAACCGTTCATCGACATCTCACCTTTTAATACTCCTCGAGGCTGCGTCAACTCTTCTGTTAATATTATATATTTTCTTTTAATAACTGAAGTATGCAACGAATAACCGGCAATATTTCTTTACAGAAATATTTCATTTTACTATCAGGTGCGTATTATTGGATGAAAAGGGTACTGAAGGTTATATAGTGTTTATTATTTTGTGAGATAGAATTTTTGTCTTAAAATTTAAACTGGTTAAATTAATTTACAGCTATGCTTTAATTTTCCGAATACAATGCACGTAATTAATGGTAAAGTAATTATCTTCGTACCTATTGAAGTGTTTTCAGTTAAATCAAATCTTGCCAAATTTTTAATCTGTAAGGAATTAAGAAAAAATCATCACAGTAAATGACATAATTCAACGCTTACAGCACTAATCTATAACTGTAGGTTTCTTGAAGCCACTTTGCGAAAATTAAACAATAGCAATCCTAGACAACAGTTTTAGCCAACGTTTTAAACAAAATTGTTTCCAGTGTTACGAACTTCTGAGGCACAATCTCTGACGCCGGGACCTCGTGCATTTAACTGCGGTGCAAGAGATCACGCATAACGGATTAGTAATTATGCATAAATATTTACTCATAAAGTTGACAAATACCATTACCTGGGATTGTCGTTGAGTATTTTATACATATTGGCTTAGAATAAAGCGTAGAAATCAATTGATGTTTTCAGCGTTTATTTATCTACCACGCACTCTTAAGCCCGACTATCTACTAACACAGACTCTCAGTTATGGGCCTTCAAGGATCGATTACTTCTTCAGGAACACCGCGACGTTAGCGCTAAACGTTTTCGCGGCTGTGAACTGAAAGTATGGGCAAGGGGTGGTAGGTGGGGAGGGGCACCTGCATGCGGGGAGCCACGGTGGTAATATTAATAATTGTTATTAATATTCCCGGGTGAGCTGGCCCGGATTTAACGCCGCTATAAACCGTGATAAACCCCGGCTCCCGAGGGCTAGGTCTGGAGGAGGGGTAGTTTAGTCCTCCGCGGTATGTTGGTGGGGAAGGGATGAAGGAAGGTATGGGGGCAGACCGCATATTTCACACCACAGACCGCTTCCGCAGTCACTGTGGTGGGCACGAGGAGGGGGGAATTTCCTCGACGGAAATCCTGAGAAATACGGTCCCAGCCTACAAAAACTCTTCCGCGATCGCAACTTCACGTTTTTGATGGTCGATTTGCCGGGGGGGGGGGGGAAGAGAATTTGGTCTTTAGCGCCGGTGAACGGTGGCATGAGGCGAGTATGCAGCGGCGCCGGAATGAAAGGACGGGAGAAATGAGAAATCCCCGAGAAAACCCGCCGACCAGCGGCATCATCCGGCATGGTTCCCACATGGGAACCGACTCCACTGGGATTCGAACCCGGATCGCGTTGGTGGGAAGCAAATGATCAGGCCATTCGGCCACCGCTGTCCCCCCATTGGGGACACATGAAGTAAAATGTTGACATTATCATCCTCGGAGGATAACTAAAGACACAATCCACAAATAAATAGGTGCAGTCTGACACACAAGGAAAACTGTGCCGCAACATACTTACAAACAAACAATGTAGCCATCCGAAATTACAATGCTAGTATACATAACCTACAAACTGTAATTTTAACTTTTCTAGATGGCGACAACACCAGAGCTACGAGGACGCGAGAAGGACACAGAAGTACACACATTCGTTTCCTTGTGCTTCCTCGAGCAGTTGCACATTTCACTTCTAATTCGGACAGTCCTTGTGATGTCATTTCCGGTGTTAAGTACGTTCAAGTACTTCAGGCGAATTCGGACACGGTCTAGTTATTTCCTGCCGTTAGCCGTTACGCGCGGAAAGATGCGAATTGTCTGAAAATATAAGTTTAGCAGGGATTTTCAGAATGCTCACTTCATCCCGAATGGCCTATAGTAGAGTAACGACTTTACCTCAGTCTTAGTTTGGCTACATGCACTATCAACATACAGTTTAGGTCGACACTGAAAGAATGCAGTTCCCTATTTCGAAACGCAGTCGCTGTCGACAGATATAGTAAGGCCATAATCATCTATGTCTGTTTGCGGCAATTATGATTTTTAAGCTTAAGTGAGAGCTGCTATCCTGAGGGCCGTATCTATAGACCTCTTTCGAACGACAACCAACTGCTCACCAATACTTTCTCTATGGGGATAGCATCTGGTTGTCATTCGAAAGAGGATTATAATATCGGCCCTGAGAGTCCTGGCGTGAACGAGGATGAGAATTCACATGTTCATTTATAACCTGTGGTAGGTACGGCCACATACAATTTAATTAGTCGCTGACTCAATTATTTCGTTTTAATTAGTTAACTTAAGGGCGCGGTCACCTCAGTTTTCAACGTCTTTTTTAATTTTTATATTTGTACTAGATATTTGTTTTTCTTATTTTAGACATAAATTGTGATTAAATCTTCCTCTTAGGAAATTTTTGTATATCACATAGTTTTGCATAATGAGTCTTGAATGTCAAAATTTGCACTTGACGGTTTTATGTTCGCCACTAAAACCAACTGACATAACAAACCGAGAAAATTCACAGTGTATAACAATGTTGTAAGCTGTGATTTGACACATATAAAAATAATTTATAAAATATTTTTGTAAGTAATTAAAATACTAAATTTTGAAATGAAAATATAAAAATTTAAATTTTTTAAATACAAAAAACGTATATATATATATATATATATATATTAGTTTTTATATGTGTCAAATCGTAGCCAACAACATTGTTATACACTGTTAATTTTTTTTTTTTTTTTTGGTTTGGTATGTCAGTTGGTTTTAGTGGCGTACATAAAACCGTAAAGTGCAAATTTTGACGTTTACGGCTCATTACGCAAAAACTATGAGAGGTACACAAATTTCCTAAGAGGAAGAATTAAACACAATTCATGTAAAAAATATATCTGGTTCAAATATAAAAATAAAAAAAGACGTTGAAAACTGAGGGGAACTGTGCCCTTAATCTCGGCGAGTCATTATTTTGGAGTTGTCACATGTATCGATTCAGCCTTCGCGATTGATTTTCCCGATTCTCATCACAACATTTCTGGGAATTGTCTACATCACTGTTTTTTCTTCTATTAGTAAAAATCTCTAGGAGAAAATTTACTTTGCACTGTTACCTATCATTATTTTTCTTTAGCATCTCCAGCAAATGCACGATAAAACCAGTACTGAAGAGCTTGTGAAGTTCTCCACTGATTGTGATCCCACGTCAGGAGCCAACAGGTAACCACATATAACATTTTGTTAGTATCAGTTTTACTCTGCCAATATAACAATGAATAGAAAAGCTTCCTCTTCTATGCGAATTATAGCAGTGAAAAGGTTAACATTCAAATCTTAATTATTTATACAATATGTAGAGATGATGGTTTATCGCGGGAAAACTTGACTGTTTGCTAGTTTCCAACGCACGTTCAGCTTGTGAAAAGATAACTGGCTTTCGCGTGTACGTGAAACAGTTGTACTATTTGACTGAGTCTATAACAATCCCGCTATTTTAATATTTGATGCCTGTTATTGGTCTGCAGACAGCTACGTTGTATCAGACGTACAGCTTCCAATGATACATGTTGCAAGAAACCAGTGTTTTCAAGGGCATGTTGACACAAAAATGTTTCGCTATATATCATCATCTCTAACTATATGTAGTTTACTTAATGTGAAGTATTAAAAACTATTAAATATAATAGCATACAAAATTTGTTTCAGTGCCTGAAAACATATTGCTTATATTTTCCTATAACGTTATCTCTATAACGTTGCTATGATTACCCAATGGACGACTTGAAGTACACGCCCCCTGACGTCACACCACAGGGAAAATACTGTGGGAAACAAAGCTTGTTTACAAACATGCTGATTTGTTAGTTGGTAATTGTAGAAAGCAAAAATGTTGCGCATTCATAGATTTGCACGCAAGGGTACAAAATATTAGTTTCAATTTCATGGGTCAGATTCGCAAATACATAAGATTAATGATTACCTGAATAAGCGGCAAATTACAAACAAATAATCAATTTTTTTTACGTACATCTCATCCGGGACATGTGAAATCAAACAGCTAAATGAAGGTTATGTTCAGCTGCGGTATCCATGGAGATAGGAATTGTTTCCCACACCTGACTGAAGCTCCGCCTCTTTTCAAGTCGTCCATTACATGCATTGAAGTGCTATATGTCACATATACGATAAATTAACATTCGGAAAATAATGTTTTCTAGGTTTTAAGCTATTTATCGAATACTTCAGATGCACCGATTCATTATCGGAATTGAATCGGATTGTTTCGATGCGATTCGATTATGTTGACACGATTGAAAGAGACAATTTGGCCATTCTTAATCTGTGGGGCTCAGCCACCAATAAAGATACCGCTTTCGGACAGAACAATTTTCTGCGCTGCGAAGTGGAGCATATTGCTTGCCACAGAAATAAAGCGCAAGAAAATATGATATCTTGTTAGCGAGAGTTTTTCTATGATGATGTACTCATTTATTCATAGTTTTCCGGTATTTAAAAAAAACGTCTTAAAAGATCCTATAGGGCCGAAATGAACAAATAAGTCACTGAGTGCACACGTGACCTCGCCGAATTAATTTAAATTGGCAATAACTAACTATCCTTACTCTCAAGGCTGTGCCACCTCTTTTGTTAAAGTTATCCTTTTTCGTTTAATAAATTAAGAATGTGAGGAGTTACCGGCTTAATCTCTTTATAGAAACATTATTGTTTACGATTAGGTGCGTATTATTATACTTAAATTGGTACTCGGAGTTATTTAGTCTTTATTACCTGGTGAGATATAGCCTAATTATTACCTTAAATTTTTAAATACCTTAATTACTTCATAACTACTGTGTTTTGTTTCGTCTCGTCTTTTGTGTCGTTTGTTGTTTTTTCTGTTTGTGTCCGACATCTTTGTGTTTTGTTTAGTCTCATTGTTGTGTCGTTTGCTGTATTTCTGTTTGTGTTTTTGTTTCGTCTCATCGTTGTATCGCATGTCAACTTAGCTATTTTTATATTTTTGTTATTTTTTTATCTTCTGTTTGTTTCTTGTTTTATCTGACCAGATTCCAGTTTTGGCATTTCATGTTGTGTATGTATCCTGATGACTAAAGCATACTCTGCTTATTGATGTTTTCTTGTCTTATTTTTAGTTTTCTTTTGACAGTCATTTATTTCGCAATGGAGTATGTCCAAGTAAATAAATCCAGTCATGCACTCCCATTGCACAGTTCTTTCAAAGATCATAGGTTTACGTATGTCCCTATTGAAATGTTTTAGATAAATTTTTCCAAATTTGGTATCAGGAAGATATTAAGATGAATTCAACATGCGTAGTCACACGGGCTCTTAAGAATGTTTACACGAGTTTAACTGGCAGGTTGAGTCTTCTGTGTTCTTAATGTTCCTTTCGTTAGGACGAAAACAGCCAAGAAGGGCATTTAAACGTAATTTTTAATGGCGAACGCCGCATTCATTCATCTTCTTTATTAGGTCATAAAAAAGTACGGTCGTCGCTGAAAGTCTGATATAGTCCGTTCATGATAAAGTGAGCACTGCATAACGTTTTCTTTCAGCCATTTTGCAGCCATCTTTACTATTTTTAATGTGAAAACTTCCATATAACTATAAACCATTGTAAACGTTTCACCACTCTCAAAAGTTAACGTGCATTGTTCCAATAAAACGTATTTTTAATTAATTACAAGTTCTGCTGAGTGCTAAATTTATAGTGAACAGCCTATACAGGCGGAAATACAGCGGGGAGAGTGCTTGCCAGTTTATTACCTAGTGTGTAGAGGCTATGATATATCCGACCCGCGTGCATGAATCGCCCTTACCACTCAAACGCATTTAGGCCTCGGATAACACACAAATATCTTTAGCCATAGCCAGGCGGCCCAAAAAATAAAGTGACAAGTATGTGTGTATACAGGAAGTTCACAAAAAAAAAGACTCCGACAAACTCCGGCAGGTGATTCCTTGTATATATAGTGTATACAGTATATATATATATATATAAACACACACAGTGTGTTAATGAATGACGTTTAAAAACATCCTGTAGCGAGATAGCCGACACTGAGACAAGAAATTTGATATAAGACACTTGAGGTAGCAATAGTCGGGAAACGCCTGTACAAATTGGTGACCAAACGTTGAACATATGGTATTAATAGATGCCACACATCGCTGCATCTGTGACTGCCAGGCGTAGCATTCGTGTTGCATCAAACCAATTAATTGTGTCCACTTAGCAGTGTGCCACCTGGCTAGCGTGCGCTGCTTACGTGCACAGTTTACTGGGTTACAATATGGTGTCTCCTGCAGAGTGTTTGTGTATGTTTCCCGCGCATCAGCCAAGTGTTAGTTGACACTAATGTGAAGCAGCGCACGCGGGACGGGTGCTACACTGCTAAGTGGACACAATTTATAGGTTTGATGCAACACCTGGCGGCCACAGATGCAGTGATGTGTGACATCTGAGATACCTAGGGACCCCTATTTTTCGCGAAAAGAATTTTGCTTCATTTTGTTTCAGTGCCTTACGTGCACATCTGCAGCTTTGCTTCATGGTTATTGGCAGCGTGTCATTGTGAATCGACGTCTCTCATGTGACTGAGCCAATTACAATAAAGTTCCTGAAACACCACACGTCTGTGATTTGCCGGTAGAATCCTTAGACTCGTGAGAGTTACAATATCCAATCACTGACCACGAAGCAGAACTGCAGACGTGAACATAAGGCATCGAAACAAAGTGGGGCAAAATTCTTTTCGCGAAAAACTGGGGTCCCTAGTGATACCACATGTTCAACGTTTGGTCACCAATGTTAAGGCGTTTCCCGACTATTGCGACCCCAAGTGTCTCATATCAAACTTCTTGTCTCAGTGCCGTTACTGAGTAACTGGTTTTTCAAGGAGCATAAGACAGTTACATGACACACATAGTTTTGGCTTAAAGATACAACTGTTGAAGTCATTTGTGAATATGCTTTTGTTACTGTTACAGTCCAGACAATATTCCTCTCGTTTTTCCCTTTCCCTGTGTACAATATGTAATAGAATGACGGTAACAAAATGTTACAGTCACTACAATAAATCGGCTATCTCACTTCAGGATGTTTTTAACGTCATCCATTAACATCCTATATACAAAGTGAGTCTGAATATCACCGACAAACGCTGGCAGGTGATTTCTTATAAAAACAAACAGAAATTGTATTTTGCATTTTTTCGCCTATACTTAATATTAAGGGAGTAATGAGTCTTTGAATATCAAAATTTATAATCGTATTCCCCCAAAATAGCGGAAACTAAATTATACAAAAAAATACTTTCAGCATTGCTTAATGCTGTTGGGACCTTCAAACCAACAGCAGATACAACTTATACCTTCTACCCTTATGGAAATAAAAGGGGTGGCTACCTTCTAATTGCATACAAGTTTTTTTACCATCAGGATTTTCGAACATTTGAAGATGGCTTATTGAGAAATGAGACCTGTGTGACAAAAAAAGGTTCTCTTGTTGCAACTGTCTAGGGCATACCGTTTATGCTCAAAACACACTTGAATATTCGCGCAGAAATACAGAGCCTAGAGCATTGGTAAACCTGCGAACATACGTGCGATGTGTGCAGCGTACGGACGATGGTGGACATTCACTGTAAACAAAAAGGACAGTAATGTTAAAGTCGCAGAAGGAAAGAGAAAGCTGTAAATGTAGGACGAGAGCTAATCCACAGCATTGAATTTGTGTGGGAACTAAAGCTCAAGAGGAGAGAAGTAGGTCAGTTCGAGGGGCGTGGCTTCACTAACCCCCTGCAGTGAAATGTAATATTAATTTTATTATTAGTTCTCCTAAAGAGTTCAAATTTTGTATAGTCTATACATTCGTGTGTATGTCAAGGTTAACCTGTATTAATTATGAAAAGATATATTAAACCAGTGCGGAGGAAAGACCATGCAAATTTTGGCTTTGATGCACCGTTATGAGAAAACTATGAGAGCTAAAATTGTTTCGTAAGAGTAAAATGTACTCACAAGTATCGTTTTCAAAACTAACATGATTTCATACAAATATAAAATTATGAATTTATCGCACTTGAACACCCTTAAAGCAACACTTCATTGCTAGTGGCGTTTTCAGTCATAAAGAGGTCAACTCACTAACATAGGTAGATAGGCTAGTGAGTGTCCATACCTTTAATTCTAAGACCGTGGTTTGAATTGTACTATGTCTCGGACAAGAAAATAAATAGTACTCAGCTGACCATTGAAGTCAGTGATTTTTGCTAGTAGCTGTATATGTCCAGTGCTTGGAAATGTTAGCTACACAAGGACACACGAGGACCGAGTCCTATCGTGGAACTATGTAATTAGCATATCTATGCAAATTCTCCACGGTAGATTGGGCCGATTCCAAATTCAAAGTGCGGAATCGCAGGGGTGTGCCAAGATCAATAACGGAATATTGGAAGGTTTCGAGCCGGCAAGTCATTGGGAAATAAAAAGAAACGATGTAAGCCATTCAGGCGGATATAAAAAAAAGGAGCAGGGGTAATTGAAGAAAATTGAAGCAATTTTTATCGCTAATGGTCACACATAATAAAGTAGTATTTTGATAAACTTATATTCTTAATGGCTTGCAGACGGTAAATTTAGACACTAATTTTTAAAAAAGCTACTCTCAATAGCCTAATTAAAAATATAGTAAAAGTTTTCTCAAGTTATCATTTAAGAAATGCGGACATAATCATGCACGAATATCTAAGTTATACGTTTCATACACAATTGCAATACTGACAAGCGGTGTTTTGAAAACGCGAGCCTGTTTGTACGAATTGCGCAGCATATAACAAAATGTGTTTATGTGACGTGAGTTAATGTTTTTCGTATAAATATTTCGTTATTATTGAAAAATCTCCGTATTCGTGCGTTACGACACAGTTATTTATGTTTTACGACTTGAAAAGCAAAAATATAGCTCTGAGTTATCTTGGGTGCTATTTATGTTGTAGATTGCAGCTGTAGAGTTCCGAGAAAGCTCCGTAACATCGATCTGTGTACTTTCAGGGCCTACTGTAGACATTTTTAAGGTGACATTATTTTTAGTGTGCGGCGAATACGCCACAACGCCGATTTTTCCACGTACGGATAATCGATGGCTTATATATGAATACAATTGAGTTAGAGATGATGGTTTATCGCGGGTAAACTTGACTAATTGTACGTGGAGGTGTTGCCCTATTTGACTGAGCCAATAAAAAACCCGCTATTGTATTATTTGATACCTGTTCTTGGTCTGGAGACAGATACGTTGTGTTAGACGTACATCAGCCAATCATACGTGTTGCGAGAAACTGCAGTGTTTTCAAGGGTATGTTGACACAAAACATTTTCGCGATACACCATCATCTCTAAATATAGTATGTAAGTTGCTTAGCAATTTTGTGGTTACAGAAGTGACAACTGAGCCCCGATTAAATATCACCACCTGCTATTTGCATCGACGCAGCGCAACGCAAGTGCAGAGCAAGTAAAATGGGTCTTCTATTGCTTGTATGTGAGTATTTGATTCCAATGCAGTGCAAGCAGACGCAAAGCTGGTGCAAATGTTGCGTTGCACTCGTAAAAAGCGATGTTTAACTGGCCCCTAGGGGACCTATTAATAGGGCCCGGTAGTTTTCGCGAAAAGATTATTGCAGCACTTTGTTTCAGTGCCTTACGTGTACACCTGCATCTCTGCTGTGTGGTCAGTGATTGGAAGCCGTAACATACAACGTCTGGAGGTTAAACCCGCAAATCACAGACGTGTTGTGTCACAGTCATCCGTGTACTGATTGGCACAGTCAAATGAATAACGACTCTGCACAAAAACACTCTGCCAATAATCATGAAGTTGAGCTGCAGGTGCGTACGTAAGACACTGAAACAAAGTGGGGAAAAAAATTTTTCGCGAAAACTACAGGGCCCTACCTATTAAATATCGCTTTTTGTGGGTGTAACCCAAAATTTGCACCAGCTTCGCGACTGATTAGCTGTAGTGGAATTAAATACGCAAACACAGAAGAGGAAGATATCACGTGATAGGTAAGGACTGCGAAATTTCGCGAATTCAATGACCTGCAGGCTAGAATCCATTATCCTGTGCATACTCAAGTCCCGACCATTTGTCAACTAGTTGGTACTCAGTGGAACAACAAACAATGAACGAATAGACGCGGATTGAGTATGCATAGAACAATGGATTCTACCCTACAGGTAATTGAATTCGCGAAATTTTCCTGTCCCTAGTGATAGATACATAATAGTTGTAAGGATGCGCCTATCAAATATTTCGACACACGTACATTTGTCTTGTTCACGTATGCATAGCTAAAAAAAACGTGCGGGTGCCTTCAGATGCAACTGAAACTATTGGTGCAAGTCAAGACTCGTTTTACTTGCTCTGCAAACGGTAACACGTTGGTCTTGCAATCGGGATGACCCGGGTTCGATCCTCGGCTCCGGATTTCGGTTTTCCATGGTTTCCCGAAATCGCTTCAGGCGAATGCTGGGATGGTTACTTAACAAAGTCAATGGCCGACTCATCATTATACTGTCATTATACCAAGTTGTGTCACCGTCTACAATATCCTTGCTGTTGATGATTCATTAAACACCCGCGCTGTGTCGGAGCAAATATCAGGTATAGGTCATTCGGGAATAAATTAGCATTACTGAAACACTAGTTACATTTTTTCCTTCACTTTTCAATATAAACAATGCACGCTAAGGAACTATTAAAGTACGCAGATTGTAACGCATTCAAAAGTTAATATTGGGGTCACATTGAGATGGTTTTCAAAAGTACGCACTTCAGCGCGCACCAACTAGTGATATTTAATCTGGGCCCGACAAGAACAAAGAATAAACAGTCTGAAACACACTATACAGCCTACTCTGACAGTCTTGGACTAGTTGTCTTATAGCCGCGAAGTGTAGATGTGTTCTAAGAGAAGCTGTGCTAGGCAACTCTGAGTTTTATGTAGAACTTTTAGACTAGTAGTGTTCAATAGTCGTCGGAGGGCCCGCGTGGCCGAATGGTCAGACCATTACGCTCCCACCAAGACGATCTGGGTTCCAATCCCGGTGGTGTCTGTCCCCGGATGTAGGCAAGACTCCAAGAACGTTGGTTCAGCGACCTCCAAGTGTCGAATAAGTGAGTGAGTGACAGATTTTGGTGAACGTTTACCGTCGAGGTCTTCAGCGTTGGTGAGGGGTGGTTTGAGGTGAGAATGGTGCAGCGCCGGAATGAAAGGGCGTGGGAAACCCGCCGACCAGCGGCATCGTTCGGCAAGATTTCCACATGTGAAGATCCGGGGACCGACCCCGCTGTAACCCGCATCGCCTTGGTGGGAGGCGAATGGTCTGACCATTTCTCCCGTTTCCCCCGCCCCAACATTCCGGTGCTGCTCCATACTCACCTCATGCCACCTCTCTCTAGCGCTAAAGACCTAGAAGACCAAAATCTCTCACTCACTCACTATTATTTTAGACATAAATCGTGACTATATTTAAGATATTTTTTTATCTCTCAATAGTTTTTTGGGTAATGGCTCGTAAATTTCAAAATTTGCACGGTACAGTTTTTTAAAAGCGAAACTGAAACTAATCGAGAAACAAAACTGGACAAAAAAAACACAGTGAATAACGACGTTGTAGTGTACAAGATCGCCTATATAAAACAAAAAATATATATATTTTTGTATTTAAAAAATATGTTGGATTTGTTAATTATTGTTTCAGATGTCAGCATTTTTATTTAAGTACAAATTTTTTTTTTGTTTTGTAAGTATAACTTGTAGTCCGCAACATCATTATTCACTTTTTTACTATCTCTTCCAGTTTGATATGTGTGTTGGTGTTAGTGTCATACTTAAAACCATAATATGCAACTTTTGACATTAAGGCCTTGCTCGTTAGTTTTGCAGTGGTTTCAAAAATGTTTTTTTTTTAAGCGAATTAATACAAATATCAAAAATTCATCTTACAGTTTTAACTTTTATATAGCCATCGTTTATAGTTGAATTTTTCTGTTGCAATACATCAAACGGATTTTTAGATATTTGCCCCTAAAACATCACATATTTTGTTGTCAAAATAAGCTAAAATGAAGCAAAATAATTTTTTGCTAGTAAATGGTACATACATTTGAAAAATGCTCTCCCAAAATTGTGTATCGTATGACTGTACACAGTCTCAATATTGTTGTAAGCATTTGGTTTAAAATATTCCAGTTATTTGTAATTGTTTGAAATAAATGATGGATCATGGCCTTAACGACCTATTAGACCTACGCAAAACCTATGAGGGATGAAAATATCATAAGAACAAAGTTTGGTCACGATTTATGTCTAAAATAAGATCAATATATCTGGTACAAATATAAAAATATAACGATATGAATTGTTGTAGACCGTACCCCTAAGAAACGCTGAAAACATAAAATTGATCTCTACGCTTTTTTCGAAGTCAAAATGGATAAAATGCTCAATGACAATTCTAGATAATGGTATTTGCCAACTATATGAGTAAATATTCATCCAGAATTAATAATCCGTTACGCGTGATCTCTTGCGCCGAAGTTAAATGCACGAGGTTCCGGCGTCAGAGATTGTGCCTCATAAGTTTGTGACGCTGGAAACAATTTTTTTTAAAACGTTGGCTAAAACTATTGTCTAGGATTGCTATTGTTTCGCAAATTGGCTTCAAGAAACCTACAGTTTCAGATTAATGCTTTTAGCTCAGAGCTCTGGCGACAGCAAGGAAAGGGTTTTACATGTTAAATTATATATTCAGTGTGGCTCTGTCATGTTTTGCGATATCACTTCCGGACAGAAACCACTTTCTGCGTCGAGTAACGGTAAATATTGCTAATTGAATAACACACAGGAAAAATTTGTGAATAACCGTCTTCGAGTGTTTTAAGTGCGTAAATACGTTTTTAAGTTCTCGGTTTTCAGAGTATTGAACAAACTGCCTGATAGATCCTTTAGCAATGCGTGCACGGCACAGAGATGAATAGAAAAGTCAGTCGTGACGTAACTTATATGTATCTTCAACACGTACTGAGCGACACAGAACATATGTTTCTTGTATAACTGTTAAATATATATCCAGCTCGTTTATTTACGGAAATAAGACACACTCCGAACTGTGTTCCTATGGTTTTAAAAATGCCATCTGCTAATTAAAAACACGATTACTAAGCTCCTCAAAAGTGTGAGAAAATTGGGGTTGTCTGGGGGTCTTTTGCTTTTGAAGTTGGCAAACCTGCTGCCTAGGGACCCCAGAAATGTAACTAGATTTCTTACGTACATATTTTTAACAATAGTTGTTTGATATTAAAGGTCACATTATGTTATTGTTTTATTGTATTTTAGTTAGGGTTAGGTATATTATGTCATAACCATTTAAAGTATATTTAGTAGCCCAAACAAGTATTGTTTACGTGTGTCCACTTGGAGCGCTGCAAGCGTGAATCAGACGGTGTTGGTCGAGTGCACGGTCTAAGAGGAGGTATTGACACTGCCTATGCTCTCCAGCAAGAGAAAGTGACCCCTTCATGTCGCCGAGCGCTAGTAGTAGTTTGGTGGAAGATTTGTCGTGTTTACATTTCGCGTTTTACAATTTTGTGCAATTATTTATGTAAAATAATGTTAATAAGGTAAGCTGAAATAGTACATCCATGTTCGTGTCCATAAATGCATTGGCATGTGTGGAACTGTTTATAAAAGTAGTCTGAAAAAAAAAATTATGTATTTTTGTTTTAGTTAACCCATTCGAACAAAAACTATCATTTCGTGCCCAACAAAATTTTAGAATCGTTGATATGTGCATCTACATGTGAAAGATTGAAAAACTGAATTTTATGGTTGAAAAAATGTGTTCCAGTACAAAATTATGTTCCCATTTTTTCCTTCGATATAATACTCGCAATTCCGGTAACAACTTCACATTTTAAGCTAAGCTAAATACAAAAACAAGACAAATCTTCCACCAAATTACTACTAGCGCTCGGCGACAAGAAGGGAGTCACATTTTATTCCTCAGTGCCAAGACCTCTACCTTCATAGACCGTGGTCGAGTGTGAGACTCAGGACATGGCAACCGAGGTGGACGTCTTCAGACTGGGCCGTGAGTGACGGCGTAGCCGAGTTGAAGTCGGCTTGTTAAGTGTATTGTCGGGGCAAGATGTTTAAGCAATGCATATATACTAATTCAATGTGTTGGAAAATCACCGTGCCTGTGTTCGACTGCAGTTGCGGCGAGGAGCGAGGTATACGTCTGGAGGAAGATTGGACATTGGGTCTCGCTCCAATTCTGACCAGAAAATACGTAGTCGTCCCAGCGATCTCCGTAAATTAAGGTAGGCGACGACAATATTGCTTAAGAGGGCGTGGTAGATCCTTTGCCAACTTTGTGAGTAAATATTTATTCAAAATTACTAATTCGTTATGCGTGATCTCTTGCGCCGTAGTTAAATGTACGAGGTTCCGGCGTCAGAGATTCTGCCACGGAAGTTCGTAACACTGGAAACTATTTTGTTTAAAACGTTGGCTAAAACTATTGTCTAGGATTGCTATTGTTTACTTTTCGCAAATTGGCTTCAAAAACCCTACAGTTATAGATTAATACTTTTAGCATTGAATTATGTACCACGACCTCTTAAGCCACAACACTCGGCCTCGACTTTGCAAGTGTCTTGTGAAACATATTTTGGATAAACTGAGTACATTCTTGCCGACTGAACTGAGTAGTATTTAATAACGTATCCGTAATAATGGGCTATAAACTACAATTTTTTTAAATGAAGGTACCGCTGCACAAATAACGTAAATCTGAGTACGGTGTGTAATTTTTTATTCATTAAAATAAAGTGATACTTCTCTTGATTATAATTATCTTGTCTCTGTTTACAATATACATCAGAGTAGTATTCCAGTTAATGGCCCTTCCGGCGATGTGACATTTTTTTAAAAATATGTGTCGAACTCAATGTAGAACAATATCGAGTGAGGCAAGTGTGATATCCACCCCGCAACAGCACGTTCCACAAGTGCAAAAACTACTTTTTCACGTTGCTGTAGCTGAGAAAATATCAGCTGTAATCGTAACACGAAATCAAATAAACCTGCGTTGGACTTTACGATATATTTTCCACAAATAAAATAACAGGGTCATCGCTTGAAGTCCCGTTGGAAAAAAAACCTACGGAAACACTCCTCGCTAGTTTAGTCCTCCGCTCATAAAGGCGATGATGTGTTTGATGGACGTGTTATATTATTCTTGTTGCTTTCCACGTTTGTGTACCACAAACGTAAAAAAAGCTAGCGTCCACTAACTCTTAATACAGTAAAATGCAAATAAATACAAAGCGGGGAGGTTGATTATTAGTCATTCGGGAAAAATTCTTGAATTGCGTGTGTCATGTCGTGTATTTTTAGTTGCGGTTTTGAGTTATAAATTCGAATATACTATGCATGTTGTAAAACCATAGTCGATGCGCAAAAACCAGTGTTATAAGACGTTAATTCGCAGGTATTTACAACTAAGTTTACTATAGAGTACAGCATTCAGCACCCGTGCATTTAATGAGTATATATTATAGATAACATTTATCGGAGCAGTTTAATGTAGTTGTAAACACTGTACAAGCCTATGAAAATAAAAGCTCGCGGCTGTGTTTATGTTTACAAGCAGCGGAAAGACACAAACTGGCGGAAAATTTGGTATTAATCAGGGCTTTTTTGAGTGCTTACTCTATTCTGAATCCGGAATCCCCTATAGATAGACGCAAGATTATTTCGCGTATTGATTCTAGGTCAGGTTGAACGCCAATATTGTATACTTCACTCCACCTTCTGTGATTAGACGACACCTGTTTCAACACATCTTTGACGACTGCAAGCCAGTGATAAATAAGGAAACAAGTCGTGATGGTAACACGTGTTACTGTTAGAAGCCAATATTTGACATTGGCCAGTGTGTGTATAGGTCTGAGAAGTCTAGGCTGTTGCCAGATTAATACGCGAAATACTCGTGCCTCTACCACAGACTAAATAGTAATACAGACGTGAAATGACACGGCGGCTCGTTTGATACTGGTGAACTTCGCCACTTATTGGCTGCCCGAGACTCTTGATACCAGCCCTGTGTCTGTTTGGATCGTTCATATTACGACAGGTTTCCCATTGGCCAGGCTACCGGCTAGCAAGGCAGCCACCATACGCTGATTGGCGGTAGGCGTCTCCGCCATGTTGCTGGCCAGGAAGCCATTTTGCTGGCGTGTGTGACTGAGTTCGCTGTCCTTACGGCTATTTCACTTCTGTATTCCTAAATATTCTGTGCCTCTAGATATAGACGCCCAGCATGTGCCGCGTGTACAACCGTCGATCCCAGCATAGGTGCCTCTCGTATTGGTGGGCTGGGATCGTACAATGAGGCGTTCCTGGACCTGGCTGGAGGTATTGTGACGCCCTCTTCCCCCTCCCCTTAGACCCACCTCATCAACCTGGGACCATTTGCATGATGGATGTGTATGTCTCCCGCTCTCGCCTACAGCCAAGCTTTGACTGCCACTTCCCCTTCTACCCCCTCATGATTACTCTATCTACTCTTTGTGCACCATCGGGCCGACGCTAGCAGCTAGGACGTATCTCCACGCAGGCTGGCCAACTTAGGCGCCGCATTCCGATACTCGCCGATTTCACTCGCCATTTCATTTCACTGATATCAGCTAGTTCCCGGGCGCGGTTCAACTCAGTTTTCAACGTCTTTTTATTTTTTTTATTGTTGTACCAGATATTTTTTTCTTATTTTAGACATTAATTGTGACTAAATCTTCCTCTTCGAAAATTGTTGTATCTCTCAGTTTTCGCGTAATGAGTCGTAAACGTCAAAATTTTCACTTTACGGTTTTATGTACGCCACTAAAACCAACTGACATACCAAACCGAAAAAATTCAGTGTATAATAATGTTGTTATCTATGATTTGACTTATATTAAAACCAAAATTAATAAACTTTTGTATTTTTTAAAACAAATTTAAATTTTTAAATTTTTATTTTAAAATTCAGCATTTCTTATTAAATACAAAAATATTATATTTTTTGTTTTTATGTGTCATTTTATAGCTTACCGTCCTATCACAAATGCTCTCCAAAAATGTACTCAATTGCGATGTAATACGTTTGCTTTGTAGATACGGTGCAATATAAAAACTTAATTTATCACTAATACCACCATGTTTACGTTAATAAGTGACCGAATGATTCAGATTTCCGGAAAGAAAAAATTTACTAGGGTTTCAAAAGTGCTTATATTATCGTGAACACTCTATAGCTAGTGATGTTAAAGAGTAGAATTAACTTAACTTAAACATAATTTTAGATTCATAAATTTATTCACAGAAAATATCACTTTCATAGTGACGAAGTTCTCTAAGCCGGAAATGACGACGAGGACATGATTTAGTCTTATTAACAACAGCAGCACAACTGGCGGCAAGAATTGTCCCTTAAGAAACTAACAACACTAATTTTCCTGACCTACAGTAGAGTTGGCCTTACATAAAGGATAGTGCTAGGTAATTTTCTGTATTTTTGTTTTCGAGCCATAACATATAATTCAAGTTGTATTATTGAAATTTTTTCTTTGACAAGACATATTCTTGATAAACTGCTTAACATAAATAATAATTGAATGTTTCATTAATTTTTGAGTCAGAATCAGTCAACTTTCAAGAATGATTACAAGTCCAATGTAAGATGAACATATAACACCATTATGAACTCCAAAATCCATCCCAAATATCTCCTATGTCTCGACATTGCCACATTTACCAAAAATATTTTAAAACAGAAGTTATTGCAGAATATCGATAAATAAAATTTAGCATCTAGATCTCTCCCATTCACTGAAATTGCGTGCCGTTTTCTCGCCGACAACTTTCATTGTTAAGACATTCAGTGACGTCCCTAACGGTAAAGGTATATTACACCCGCCTATGTCCATAAAAATATTCTGCACAAAGATGTTCATACTTAAAAAGAATTGTGAAGACACCCACGTTTTGTTGTTTTCGGCAGCCAGAAAACATGCTTTTGTGATTACTAATATAAGTGGAATGTCTATGCACACGTGTAAAGTTCTTTGAATATTATTCTTAAGCAGAAATCACTCATGCGGGTTGAGTAATTTTCGAGTAATCTTGGAAAGGCAGAAGCTCTGTACACCTTTTGGCAGCCCGGAAGTCGCCCGCCTACTGGTCGTGTGTTTGTGTGAGTGAGGCACGGCGCCAAGGGCGATGTTGACTGGCTCATCTGGTGCGGTCTCGCCTCTAACGCAAGACACTGAAACTGCGTGCAGTGGTATCGTAGATCACTCGCCTCTATAAGTGGTAACTCCCAACTTTTTAGTCGTGGAAAGTTTCAAGCTAAGTACATTGTATGTTTCTAGAGTAGTTCCAAACGAATCCAGGGAGCAGTTTTTTTTCTTCAGACATAACAGGTTGGAAAAGCTGTTCTTAACCATTTTGAGAGGCTCCGAAATAACTATTCTAATAAATTGATGTGATATTTTCAAACTACCTATCCGTCACCATCTGAAGAGTATTTTCATTTCGTACATTAACACAATAGACACATGTAGAATATCTCTGTAAAAAAAATTTACGAACACACTGCAGCGTATTTTAGTGCGTGTTATGTGGTCTCTCTAAGGGAGAGCGTTATACAATTTTCTTGTATTTTCAGTTTTTGAGCAATAAAGCCATAACATTTTTTTAAAAATTATATTGTCAAAATGGTTTCTTTGACAAAGCATAGGATATGATCTTGCTAAACTACTTGATATAAATAATAATTGAATATTTCAATAATTTGCTATGCAGAATCGTTGCAAAATATTTTTTTAAAGTTTCCCCTATAATTATTTTGCAGTGATTCTGCATGACTAATTAAAGAAATATCCCATTTTTATTATTTGTATCAAGCAGTTTACATAATATCCTATGCTTTGTCTAAGAGAAAATTTTGATAAAATAATGTGAAAAAATGTTATGGCACAAAAACTGGAACACAATAAAATTGTCTAGCACTCCCCTTAGGATGACAGCACTAATCAGATACTGGAGAGGAAATCACAAGAGGTCCGGTATATGTTGACGGTGTGTTTTGTGATAAATTTTTTCCTAAGCAGAGTCTTGTCGTACTCCAAATATTCTCCCTGGTAGAAAGTCTTAATAAGTGGAGTCAATTTAGGAAACAAAAAAGTTCGAAAATAACACGTTCCCCGATCACGTCTCCGCTTGCCCTACGAACCAGAAATTATCGGCAAACTCTTCCTATCGGAAGACCGAACGCGCATTCAGCTCGCAAACAAAAACCGTTCGGTTCGCACGAACGATCTTCGCCGATAGTAAGCCACCCCCGCGAAACGGTTGGATAAATGAAGGGGTAAGAGGGGCAGGGGGCACAAGTTTGATTTTATGTTCCTTCCAGGAGATCTCTCTCACCCAGTCCCCCCCCCCCTTAAATAACCTCTTTGATTCTGCGTGATAACCCCGGGGTTATGGGTAAATCTCTTCAACTCCCTCCTCTGCTAAGTTTGATGAAACAGTGCCGAGAGTTAACTGCTTCGTTAAGTTTTAACGATCAGCGAGGCGGGCGAAGAAAAGACGGCCGAGGATGAGAGACGGGCGTTCGTTAAGTTTAATCGAGCAGTTGCCGGGGTAATTATCTCAGATTTCAAATACACACTGCTCAGAAATACACCTACATTTAAGCAAGAATCCATAAAAAAATATTTATGTGCCACATTTAAAAGAGGTGTTTCAATGGCATATTTTCATATTCACTGCTGTGCTGTGATACCATCAAACCATCAAAATAGCCTCCCGTACGCTCACACACACACACACACACACACACACACAAATATATATATAGTAAGCGCGGTGGCTTTCAACACGTGGGGTGACTTTGGAACATTACAAACAATTATTTTTCGTATGTAAGTAGTCCTGACTGAATAAATAAATTTAATTGTGATAAATCCCGAATAGTAAATATTCACATGACATTTAATTAATAATCAGTGGCGGCTCGTGGGTTGTTGCCAGGTGGGGCTGCAGATAGTCGGAACTGTACAATCTTGATGAACGCGCCGTAGACCAACGACCATGGAATATTTGCCGGCTACTAGATGTGTTGTGACCACTCAGTAGTAAGGGGCACCTGCACATCAGCGTGTCAGTGACTGTAGAGATTATAACTTCAATGTACGCACTGTAAAATTAAAGGGGTATCACTTGCTTAAGGTCACGGTAGGCTGTAATCTTCATAATTATGTTTATATTTGTAACATATATATCTTTTTTTATTCATAAACTGTGACTAAATTTTGATCTCGTGGAATTTGTTTATCTATCATAGTTTTTGCATAATGGCTTTTCAAAGTCAAAAGATGCACGTCACTGTTTTAGGAACGCCACTAGGATCAACTGACTTAACAAAGTGAAATAATTCACACTGAATAACGATATTGTAAGCTGCAAGGTCTTCTATATAAAACCCCAAAATTTAATATTGTAGTCCATTTAATAAATAATATTGTATTTATCCATATTTGAATATCACATTACACTGTTCTATTAATACAAATCAACTTTTAACAAGTCCCCAACCTCCTGGTCACAACATACCCTCAGGGACTCTTAGTATGTTGTAGTTTTGAAACGGTTATACAGGATGTATCAATACAGCGGTTTCAAACTTTCAGGAGAGATAGAGTAAACTCTGACTTAGGGAAATCACATAGCAATGCATGGTCGAAACGCTTTCCTGACGCAGTAGTGACGACACAAAACAAAAGAAAGAAGGAAACGAACAAGAGGAGAAAACCCGTTCAGTATTCTCAAAATGCTGGGAAGTCATCGGCTGGTGATGACAATCGATGTCTCTTTATGTTTTTTTTATTTTTTTTATTTTATTTATTTATTTATTTATTTATTTATTATTTTTTTTTTTTTTTTTTTTTTCACTTTTGCTGCTACGTGATTTTCCATCGTCTGGGTGTACTCTATCTCTCCTGAATGTCTGTATCCACTGTACTGATACAGCCTTTATAACCGTGAAAAATTTCAAAACTACTGGATTTTTCTCTCGAAAAATCCCATTTGACTGGGCAAACATAGCATACTTACACAAAATGCAGTATGTCCTATAAGTCCAGTCTCATAGGAAAAAAGTGTCCGGTTTCACAAGGAAAGTTAAAATAGGAAATATGTGAATGTAACGAAATGTTATTGTGAATAGCAGCATTACTGCTGCATGCCACTCCGTCCCACCGGCCATGTTACGTCGTTTACAAACCAATTTGAACCATCGCATACGTATGTACAAAGCACATCGCGGCCATCAATTTGAACATTTTCTATCGTAATGACACATGGAACACATTGATGTTGTCTTACGCCAACACACTACATCGCTATCAAACTACGTATTCCATATTTCACCAATTTCCATTTACCCTATGAGACCGGACTTATGGGACAACCTGTATAACTTGCAATTAATTAAGAATAAAACAAAATTTTGTATACGTAAATGTAGTAAATGAACACCAAAATTAAAGTAACAAGACGTTTCTGTAGGCATTTTATTGGAAGACGATTGTGTGGCACGCCTTAATTGTTTGCAGGATTTCACAAATGTGCACTGTTGGTTCACCAGAGCACAGAATATTTAGGAATACAGAAGTGAAATAGCCGGTAGGACAGCGTACTCAGTCACACACACAAGCAAAATGGCTTCCCTGGCCAGCAACATGGCGGATACGGCTACGGCCAATCATCGTAAGACGACCTCCCTGCTAGCTGGTAGCCAGGCCAATTGGAAAACTGCAGTAACATAGGAGCCAAACAGTCACGGGGCTTGTATTAACGAACTCGGGCAAACAATAAGCAACGAAATTCGCCAGTGTACCTATCGAAAGCGCCGCCACGTCATTTCACGTCTGTATTACTATTTAGTCTGTAACCAGAGTAAGCAGCAATAACCTCGTCAAATGCGGTCACCGTAGTAACGAAAGAAGAGCGTATGAAATTACACTGAATCCTAAGCAACATTTATATTTTCCATGAGATAAATAAGTATCCCAATGAGCATCAAAAATAGCTTACCATATGCACGATAGGCATTATTAGGGGCACCATTTTGTGGCAAAAAGATTTTTATACCAGTTGGATTCAATATATTATGCGCATATGTGCAGTTCTTTCACGGTCAGTGATTTGATGTTTTAAGAGTCATGTACAGCTGGCGCATAAACATTGTTGCATCGTGATAGGAGAAAGTTATTGTTAAGAGATGCTGTTTTCAATATCTTTATCTACGAAATGAAAACATATTTAGAAAATATATCCTCTACTTTTGTTTTCTCGACATCATGCTTAGAAACACGGTATTGGGGAACCTCAATGTGGAAAAACACAGTTTTTATACATTTTAGACTGATGTCACTTAAGGCGGCCGCCTACCCGCGCGTGAGAGGCTCAAAAGTGACGGAGCAGTAAGGTCGACCTTGAAGCGAACATCATATGCCGCGTCGCCTCAACCAGCCAAGCGCAGAACTAGCGTGCAAACTTCCCGCCGAACGGTTTTTACTATGGGACATTAAATGGTAACCATATAATTTTATTGGTGGAAAGTCTGCAACTAAGTTCAGTGCAGGTCACAACCTGTGTTCCACATACATCCGGTTAGTACATTTTGAAGTTCGGAAGTCTGAAAATGCCGTTTTTAGCGATGTTGGAGGACTTAGAAACAGTGTTTTTAAAGAGACTAGTGTCCTAACAATGAGGTTCCGACCTTGTCTGAAGTTTGTTTTCTTTTCGTACGTTGGCACAATGAACACACGTGGAATATTCTCGTAGAAAAAACCTGTTTACGATCACGCTGCAACGTATTTGAAGCGTGGGGTAGACGGCCACCTTAAAAAATACCCTCTGGAATAGAAAAAACAAAAATTGAGACGCACGCGCTGGGCTAAACGCACTTTCCGTAATTAAAACAGTATGGCTACCACTTAAAGTCCCATAATAAAAATCCAACGAGGAAAACACTGCACGCGGTTTGCGACGCTCGGCGCATAAAGGTTGTTGACGAACAAGCCAATGTAGCTCTCATCGCCTGTCTGTATCTGTACCTCGGACGCGGCATCTAGCATTCGCAGAATAGGACTCCTAAGGATGTTCAAATGCGATAGTCATAATTTTATATTTATATGAAACAGTGTTAGTTTTGTAGACGATACTTGTGAGTACAGTTTCCTCTTACCAAACCAATTTAGCTCTTACAGTTATCTCATAACGGTGCGTCAAAGTCTAAATTTGCTTGTTCTGCTGCCATTCAAATAGTAAAAACTAATTAACTTAGGTATGTGAACTAATTTACAGTCTAATAACATACTATGGGCTACGTAGTCAAACATTTGAAAAATTCCACGATCTGTTTTTGTATTTTTTAAAAATTTTGAATTTGCAACTTTTGCTGTATTTTTGCGATTTTTTAAATTCAAAATATTACGTTGTGGTTTTTTTTTAAGTTTAATTGCATAGCTCATGGTATGTAAGTTCACAGTGAATTATTCTTTTAAAGTAGGTCAGTTGGTTTTCACTATTTGCATGGCAGAGTAACAAACAAATGTTGACATTGACACCCCGTTATGAGAAAACTATAAGAGCTAAAATTGATTCGTAAGAGTAAAATGTACTCACAATTACCGTCTACAAACCTAACAATACTTCAGAAAAATATAAAATTATGATTTTATCGCACTTGAACACCCTTAAGGCGTCCGCCTATCCCACGCTTCAAATGCGTTGCAGCGTGCTCGTAAACAAGTTTTTTCTACGAGAATCTTCCACGTGTGTCCTTTGTGCCAACGTACGAAAAGAAAAGAAACTTCCGACAAAGTCGGAAAGTCATTAAAAACACTGTTTTGAAGGTCTTCAACTTGGCTAAAAACGGCCTTTTCAGACATCCGTACTTCAAAATGTACTAACCGGATGTATGTGAAACTCAGATTGCGACCTGCACTGAACATAGTTGCAGACTTCCCACCAATAAAATTATATAGGCACCGCTCAATGTCCCATAGTAAAAACCGTTCGGCGGGAAGCTTGCACGCTAGTTGAGCGCTTGGCTCGTAGAGGCGACGCGGCTTTAGATGCGCGCTTCAAGGTCGACCTTACTGCTCCGTCGCTTTTGAGCCTCTTACGCGCGGGTAGGCGGCACCCTTAACCCTCGCCTGTCTTGGGGTTTTACTGGCAAATCGCAGACATATCACAGTACCCTATTCCGATTGGTGCAGTCAAATGAGCAGAGTGGCTGTAAGACATTGAATGAAAATGGTGCGATAATCTATTCGCGACAAATTCGTGGTTCTACTAATTTTCATTAGATGTGACGGTATATCGAAAAAAAATTGTGCCAACATACCCTTGAAAACATTGTGGTTTCTTGTACCGTCAACTGGGGTAACTTGCAACACCTGGGGTAACTGGAAACAATATTTCAAGAATTTTTATTATACATACGGGTGCCTTTAATTAAACGTTATCCTAATTAAATTACTTTGCTCTGTTGTTAATGTGTAATTTATTTTTGTTTTGTCTCTTACGACCTCTATGTGTAAAATGAAAATTCTTGAAATATTGATTCAAGTTACCCCAGGTGTTGCAAGTTACCCCAGATGACTGTAACGTGTATGGTCGGGTAATATACGTCTGACACAACGTAGTTATCTGCAGACCAATAATAGCCATCAGATATTACAATAGTGGGATTCTTATACACAGGGCCACGCCTTTGTTGCAAAAATACGTTTGTCCCAGTTTGTTTCAGTGCCTCACGTGCACATCAGTAATTTTGCTTCATGGTTATTGGCAGTGTGTCTTTGTTCAGAAACGTCTCTTGTTTGACCGCACCAATCAGAGTAAGATTATCCTGGATCCGTACGTCTGTAGTTTGCCAAGATAGTGAGAGTATAATCATCCAATAACACAAAACACATTGAAACCAAATGACGTAAAAATCATAACGCCATAAAATCGTGGCTTTAATGGCTCAGTCAAATAGGGCAACAGCTCCACGTACAAGCGAAAGCCAGTAATCTTTTATAAGCTGAGCGTGCTTTGAAACCCAGCAAACAGTCAAGTTTTCCCACGGTAAGCCATCGTCTTTAATTATCATGCGACACGTTCATACGTGGCGATATTACGCGGCCAAATTTCCCGCCAGTGTTTACTGGAAGGGAAGGAAAAAAGCTTTCCAATTAACGATGAACCTGGTAAATGTGCAAGTGCAGTATCGAGGAATGCTCGTTATGTTAATAGAATGTCGGCGCCACGAAGCATGCACTGGAGGCCTTAGCACGTGATCAGGTGCGGGGCGGATAAATTCAATTTGCGGCTGAGAAGTTGGCACGACGAAGATGGCGGAAGGAAGAAGAGAAGGAGGAGGAGAAGGAGGAGTGAAGAATGGAAGCGAAAGTGCCAGGTTATTTATTCCACTTATGTGGCGGTAGTTAACCATTTACGGCGCGGTGTTTACCTCGCTGCAGGGCGAGGCACCGCCTTAGCCCACGCCGTCGTAAATCCGCCCTAGCTTGAAGAGGCCACGGGGGTTGTGCTCGGCTGTGGGGGTGAAGGAAAGAGGCTGGCTTCCACGCCGAAAAGCCAACGCTCGGGGTTACCGCAGATATTAAAGATTCTTATCGGAGGAGCTTCCAACCCTCGGCTCCCACCTTCGCCCGCCGAAGAACTGCCGTCTGGCAGCTTCGCTTCCCGGATAACGCCGACGACAGACACCTTCTCCGTCAAGTCTCTGGATGGAAATAAATAAACGCGTGAGTAAAGGTTGGTTCTCAATTAAAAAACAAAAGCATAGAACATACAACATAACAGAAGAAACTGAGCACGGCGAGATGCCTTGTGCAAAATTAGTTCACAATTGTATTCTTACTGTTATTTTTAGCCAATGTCGTATTCCTTGCTGTATAAAAGTTAACCGAATGCCATTAAACCATATTTGAAGTGGAATCGCATTTGTAAATTAACAGTTAATAGAGAAACGAATTTCCTATAAACTATAAAGCGTAAAACATAATTTACAATATAGAAACATAGTTTTTAGCATAACAATTTCTTTTCTAGATTTGCTTTGATCTTGTGTATTTTATGGAGGTTGAACCGACATGGTGGACATTCACAAAATCCTTTGTTGCGATTGGTTGTTGTCCTATGTGTACGCACAGGAAATGAAATATTACCATTTCCTATGTCAGCATCTCTATACACACGCCCATTTCTTTTGCAGTTGTGAATCGGTAGGTATAGAATACACAGAGGTTAGTTCTTGTGCAAATGACCTACGTTCTATGGTTACTGTTGTGTTACCAATTGTGAACCCACCTTAAGGAGCGCATCTAAAATTGTAGGTGGTTATAATAAGACACGAGCTGGAGTTAAGGCCATGCCGTAACCTGTCTGGACTCGTCACTTGATGTTCGCGCACGTAAGATAAATTGTGCAGTCAGTGGGAATCAATACGCATGGATAAAAAAAGTTTATTAATTACATAAAATACAATTACGTCAATTTCAGTTTATTTAGTTTTAGTATTGTTGTATTTAAATAGGGAAATACACGGAACTATATCGCACCCCCCCCCCCCATACAATACCAACATAATTTTTAAAAGTCAACACTTTTAAGTTACGTATATGGTGAAACACAGGAGATTTATCTCTGTCTAATACAGTATTGACATAAACAATAAAAGCATTCTAAATATTTTAAAAAAATTCTTTCGATTTCAACTTTTTTTGCCAAGCAACAGTAATTATTAGGGCAAGACTAAACTTTCTACTATTTATGTTTCATAAGTATAAACATTACATGTTGTTTCAGTGTAATATCAACATATTTTGCGTTGTGCTGATATTGCACTGTCATCATCTAAAAGCGTGAAAGTATGGATGTATGTAAAAATCAATTTATCTCAAAGTGACATATTTTGGGATATGTTGGTAGGCCTATTGCATTGGGGGTGCGATATGTATTAAGTAATTTAGCTACAAACAATACAAGCAGTAAGGGAACTATACTGTAGTTAATAACTAATTATATGCAGTAACGGCTAGTGATTTTTCAAATGTTAAATTTTTAGTGCTCACTTTATCCCGAACGACCTAATACCTTGTTGTCGATTATGGTAATCAGAAGAGGTAAAGAAGCAGCACTTTTTTTGTGAGATTTATTCGGGTTACTCTTTGCACGCTTCAAGCTGAAATTTTGGTGGGGTGAGGTGAGAGGGTAAGAATAACAGTACAATAATTTCATAGCAAGGAATCGATTCCAGGACCTCTCGCGTCGTAGACCAGCACCTAACCGTCTTCGCTACGGAGGCCGACTCTGAAATTTCGGCCTTATTATACAGGAGACCGCGGTGACCGAATGGTCAGACCATTTGCCTCCCAGCAAGCCGAGCCGGGTTCGATTCCCGGCGGGGTCGGCCCCCGGATTTTCGCATGTGGGAATCGTGCCGGACGATGCCGTTGGTCGGCGGATTTTCTCAAGGATCTCCCGTTTCCCCCGCCCCTTCATTCTGGCGCCGCTCCATACTGTTATGGCACGAGACCGCAGCATATTCGTAAAGTGCGATGTCGAAGGTCGCTGAATATCTGAGGCAAGTTACTAAACACGGCGGCGATGGAATGTCTGCAGCCTCGAGGACATTATAACACGCCCCAGCGTATCCGCCAGTAGACGCGATTGACGGGGACATGTTTATAATACATCGCGACTATTTAAGAGGTACATAAGGCGGGCAGGGTGCAGTCTGCCGCCATGTGACCTCCAAGACGCCATGTTGCTGCCTGAGGTGCTGACCTACCGTGCTCGACCGTCGTAACCACGACCACAACCAGCCTGCCCGGGTTATTACAAGGTGAGACACGTCAAGTCATATCTGCACATTAACTGGACTATTTACATTGCTGTGGCCAGAGTACTAAGTGAAGCTCCTCCGCGGGTAACTTTTAATGTAACTCAATTATACGAATTAATAATTATGTATTTTATACTTTTATAAAATAACGTCTCTTAATTCACATAACGTACTTTCCTTATAACGGCAAAACCCTTAATGCTGCGGAGACACCTATATAACGACTGTTGAAGTCCAGTAAAACCCAGTAAAAGCTTCAAGGTTGAATCCGCAACAATACCCACCTCGTTTCACTCCTCAGCAGCGCTAAAGATATCGATGTTAAGCGCTGGCCAAAATCTCTCACTCACTTCTTATACAGGATGTATCAGTACAGTGGTCACAAATCTTCAGGAGAGAGAGTACACCCAGACGATGGGAAATCACATAGCAATGCTTGGTCGGAAATACTTTCCCGCGACACAAAACACAAGAAAGAAAGGACACGAACAAAGAGAGAAAACATGTTTAGTAATCCTAATGCAGCAAAAATGCCGGGTGGTCTTTGGCTGGTTTGATGGCGATCGATGTCTCTTTATGTTCTTTTTTTCTTAATTTTTTGCTTTATTAAGAATAATAAACATGTTTTCTGCCCTTGTTCGTGTCCTTTCTTTCTTGTGTTTTGTGTCGCAGGAAAATGTTTCTGATCATGCATTGCTACGTGATTTCCCATCGTCTGGGTGTAGTATGCAACCGCTGTGCTGATACACCCTATATACTTCGCTAAGACTCCGAGCCGAAACTAAGCATGCCAGCTCTATGTTGAATATACTCGGTGTACAGATCCTTCAAAATGTTGTGCAGACGGCAACATAGTTTATCACATCACGGTATATGGTCGGCTTATCCTATATATGAAAAGGCATTTTCTGCAGTGTTTTTTTTTTTTTTTTTTTTAGAAGCTAAGGCTGTATTTGCTCACAGTTTTCAGAAAAACAGCATACAATATCCTGTAGCAATGTTAGCCGTGCCAAAATGAATAAAAAATCAAGTGAAGGCCTGTATGTAACTTCGGCAGATACTAAATCAAACATAATTCAATGTGTAATTCGCTATACTTGCTCCTGCCATCTCTGGTCGACGAACTCATGTATCTCTAACATTCACCCATCTGGCTAACCTTCTTCGTACCTTTCCAGACTCCTGCACCTCCACTTCCACAGATCCCACACGGATGTTGCTAATTCTAAAATAAGCTGGACGCCGGTGTCGTAAGCATTCATCTTCATGTCACGATTACTTCCCTTTGGTGTGTTTTTATGTCGCGGAATGAGGTCAAGAGGAGTTGATCCTTGTCAGCTTAAGGAATAGCGAGAATGTTTCAAGATTTTCACGCCGACACTGCTTAGTTCATCATTTCATTCACTTTCTGGATCCGTAGGGCGTTATTTCTGCTGCTTTTGTGACCAATGTAGTCACTCGGGATATTTTTTTCTTACAAGCTGTTTACCTTTACGAAATACTATAGACACAGTCTTGAAACAATTTCAGGAATTTAATTATTTATTTTTACCTATGCCCTGTCGTGCTAAAAATTTTGATACATCAACTTTAACATTAGTGATCGCCAATAAACTGATGAATCCAATATGGTGCGATTTGGATCAAACCTCCTAAAGACAGTTGCAATTGTTTTCAAAACAGAAACATCATGTGTTACAAATTTTACTGCCGTAAAGAAGGAAATATTGTGGGACATGTAGATACCAAAATTAAACATGTTGCTATAGCTAACTAAGTTTTGCCAGTAAAATTGTCTCTTATCACAAGGTTAGCATCACCGATGACTTGCGTACTGATGAAGGAAATTGAATAGTTTGTTATCTCTAAATATTTATCCCTTATCACATTCGGCGATTGTACTTTTACATTCACAGAGTCAATAGCTCCTAACACACCTGAAAATGTGCCACTTCATAGAAGTCCCTTATTGTTACATCCCTTTCAACAGCAGCAGGGACCTTTATACATCTTCGCCTCAATTTAGACCAATGATACGCACCTAATCATAAAATTCAATGTTTAATATTTGGAGACTTTTACGGTAACTCATCGCACCCTAAATTTAATACACAAAAATGAAAAAAATTAACAAACGAAGAGACATAGTCTTTTAAGACCGTGGCGAAGAGTTCCTCGATGTTGCGAGCAGGTGTCGTAGCAGACACGCTTATAGTGTTAAGGAGGGTAAGGGGAGAGGAGAATTTGGGAAGGGCGTGGCGTGTCTTATCGCGAAGTTGGCCGCATCGCTTAACAACGGCTAAACTCATCCGCCAAGACGGCGGCAAACTTAAATATTTGAACGGCGCTTTCACGCTCGGGCGTTCATCGTTCCCCTCCCCCCTTCTAAAACCAAGCCCTTCGCCCTCCTCAATAATGGGCCCTACGGGAACATAATCGGGAGGGGGGGGGGCAGAGTCCATTAGCTGACGGCAATGATTGCCCTCGTCAAGTGCTGCCGTCCTGCGGCGCATCGCTGCACCACGCGCGCAGCGTACACGTTATTAATTCTTAGAGATACTATAAAAATAACACGAATCTTCCGCGCTATAGAATTTTGTAAAACAGTGTAGCGTCCTGCACCTTGTATGGTTGGAGAACGGTTATGTAGTTGCTTAAGAGTTTGTGGACGCTATTTTTTTTATGTTTGAGGCACGGAAACGGGGAAGGCGATAAGTCGAATATAACACGTCCGTCAAACACCTCATCGCTTCTAGGCGCGGACGAAACTAGCGTACAGAATGTTCGTAGAAACAGCTTTTCAACGGGACTTCAAGCGATGACCCTGTTGTTTTATTTGTGGAAATCGTTTGGTGAAGTCTTATGTCAGGGTTCTATTATTTGGTTTCCCGATTACGGATGGTATTTTCTCAGCTACAGCAACGTGAAAAAAAGTCATTTCTATCACTTTTGAGGAGCTTGGGAATCAAGTTTTTAATTAGCAGACTGCATTTTTTAAATCATAGGGACTCAGTTTGAAGTGAGTCTTCTTTTCGTAGATAAACTCATTGGAAACATTGTTAATATTTACACGGTAAAATATACTTTCCGTACCACACTACAGCACGTCTCATGCGTCAGGTTCACTTACTCTTAAGGACGGATAAAATTGGACGGCTTCCGTATAAAAGTAACCAAGCAACATATCCTTTAAATTGAGAAAACAGCTTGCAAAGTTACGAGTCCGTTTCAGTGTTTCAGGCGAACATATGTAATTCGCAACAACCCCATATAATTTAAGGCCAATCTAAATATCGCTATAGCAATGAGAGTATTACACATATCAACATTATCCTCGTGTTTTATCAAAGAAACAGTCGTTCTTACTATCGCTACGTTCTGCAGAATCAAATATAACAAACGGTTACATTATCAACGTGATACAAAAAGTTTTGTAATATTTGTAGTCAACCATCCTTTACACTTGATTCCGACGAACGTGGCGAAAATAGGAACGACCATGTCTTTGATAAAACGCCAAGATAATGTTGATATGTGTGATACTCTTATTGCTATAGTGGTATAGGTCATTCGGAATAAAGTGAACACTAAAGATTTAACCTTTGAAAAAAATCACTAGCCGTTGCTGCGTATAATTCAACATTGAAACAGTTACATTACTGCTTATACAGTTGGCAGCGAATTATCGCACGCAGTTCCGTGTATTTTATATTTAAATACAACAATACTGAAAGAACATCAAATGGAATCGTTCGTATTTAATATACTATAAAATATTTATTTATGATAATATTGACATACTTACTGCCTGTATAAGTTTACTTAAACGACGGCGGCGCCAGTAGAAAGTGATTTAATCCGGGCCGTTCAAATTCAACAGTCGTTAGCGAAAGGCATCTAGCGCTACGCGCACTATGTAGTTAATTATTTCACCGACAGGTGGCATCAGAGTTAGGTTTTCGCCACTTAGCTTGGAAGCGTTCAATGACGGTACAAGAGGAGAGCGTTGTTGTGTTTGTCAATGTGCAATAAATATGGGTTTCTGATAAAACACATTCACAAGTATTAGAAGTGACTGTTTCCTTATTGGTAATATGTAAGTTTGTTATGTGTTACGATCGCCAACATGAGTATCTTGATTTAGAAACAGCAATGTTTTTTTGTTTCATACACTAAGAAAATACGTTGTTTTTGTTGAGTGCGTCGTTGTTCATGGCAGTATAACTGAACAGGTTTGAATTCTTAAATTGCGTGTGTCATTACGGCGTGTTGTTGTTGTTGTTGTTTTTTTTTTTGTGGCGGTTTTGAGTTATAAATTCGATTTTCATGTGTACATATTTACAAGATACGTAACGGCAATAGTGCGGGTCGTATAAATTAGAGTCGATGCACAGAAACCAGTATTAAAAGACGTTAACTCGCAGGTATTTATAACTAAAATTACTATTGGTTATACATTTTATTCAATACCCGTGTATTTAATGAGTAGATATTGTTGATAACATTTTCAGCGCAGTGTAATGTAGATGTAAACATTGTACAAGCATATGTAAATTAAAGCACGTGGCAATGTTTACGTTTACATACCGCGGAAAGATATAAACTGGCAGAAAATAGAAATTAATCAGGGCTTTTTTGAGTGCTCACTTTATCCCGAATCACCTATAGTAAGATTATCCTCGATTTATATGCGGTTAATGCGGGTTGCATACATATGTTTGCCTGAAACACTGGAACGGCCTCTTTTTAAGTTGATTGTGTGGTGGTTGGTTCAGGGCATTTCAGAAGGTATCACACGTCGGTCGGTTCTATTTATGTTTCACATAAGCAAAATTTAAAGGTTTCTTATGTACTTGGTGCTTATAACTAAAAAAATTTCACTTGGTTCCTTTTATATAGAAGTAGTCCAATTATCAGTAGCGGTGCACCACAGTTATCATTAACCGAGTCAGGTGAGATCACACCAATGACAAAAGCAAGACACCAGGGAGGGACGTGTTATATTGGCAAACAAAAAACCGATTTGTTATACACTGAGTCAGTGTCCGTAAGTATACGCAATATCGTAACATCTTGGTTTACACAAAAATCCTCAGCATTACTAAGAATGATTCTACTACCGGTTAGAACGTAAGAGTAGAGATTTCGGTCAGCACTTAACGTCTAGGTCTTTAGCGCTGGTGAGAGGTGACATTATGTGAGAACGAAGTTAAGCAGGAACGAAGAGACGGAGGGAGAGGGAGATCCCGAGAAAACCGGCCGAACAGCGGCGTCGTCCTGCACGATTCCCACACGGGAAAATCCGGGGACGGACCAACCACACCCCCCCCCCGAAAACCCGGGAATCAAACCAGATACGTCGTCATGGGAGCCGACTGCACAAGCCATTGCGCCAACAGCGACCCCAACGAACAAGAAAGAAAATCTGTTTTCTTATAAGAGAGTTCGCCGAGAAGAAAAATTGTGCCAATGGACGGCAGAACAAAGTCCTCAACACTTAGGGGCAGATACCATTTACCCATTGAATATATGTCATTCATTACTGATGAATTTTTTTTCAGTGACAAGAAGCTCGTATCATGCAGAGTAAGTGAAATTTCGAATGAGCACATTCCCCAACAGCAAGGATACGATACCATTCCCCAGTAGAATATATATCACCATCTACTGATGAAAACCTTCATTTTTTCCAGTGACAAGAATCTCGCAGCAAGCAGAGCAAAAGAGATTCCTGAAAGATCTAGTCCGTAGAACACAGTCTTCAAGAGTTAGGGGCAGACACCATTCCCCAGTAACATATATGTCACAATCTACTGATGAAAACTTTCAGTTTGTTCAAGTGACAACAATCTCATTTCATGCAGATCAGGCGAGATTCCTGAACGAACAAGTCTGCTTAACACAGTCCCTGACAGTTAGGATCAGATGCCATTCCCAGTAGAATATATTTCAACATCTAGAGTAGAAAACTGTCAGTTTGTCCAGTGACAAGAATCTCACAGCATACAGATCAGGGGAGATTCCTTAATGATCAAGTCAGCATAACAAAGTCCCTAACTGTTAGGACCAGATACCATTATCTTGTATAATATATGTCACCATCTAATGATGAAATATTATGTTTGTTCCATTTACAAGAATATCGCGGCATGCAGAGCTGGGGAGTTTCCTGTAAGATCAGGTCCGCAGAAGACAGTCTCCAATAGTTAGGAGCAGATACCATTTCCCAATAGAAAATATATCACTATCTACTGATGGTGAACGAAATAAAATATTTATGTAATATACAAGACAATGGCAGGAAGTTACTATCCTCGAGGGGTGGGGCCAGGGGTGCCCACAAGGAAGGATCATTGCGCAAGTTGCGCATTTAGAATTTTTGTAGGGGATTTGTTTTTTCAAGAATAAAATGTTTAATCATAAACGAAGAGTGTTTTCATGACTGTACAAGTCCTATCTTGGTATTACCTACAAAGTAGACTAGTAAAAACCAGATCAGTTGTATTTGTTTACGATTGTTTTTACGAAATTGTATCTTAAATATCTCTCCAGTACTGAAGTGTAAGTCGTAGTATATTAGTTTTGAAGTTTTTTTTTCTTTTTTTTGGGGGGAGGGGGGATTTGCGCATTGGATCTTGGGGGGGAGAGGATGGGCACCCCTGGGTGGGGCCATATTTCAGAAGCTGTCTCCTGATTGGCCCAATTAAATCAAAGCCTGCACGGTAAGCGACGAAGAGATTGGCGCCAAATAAGAGCATGGCTATGTTGTTGACAGATTTTGGGACAGCCGTTTTCGAGCCGCAGAAGACGGCGTTGAGACGCAGATAACGGCGGCCCGGGGTGCCGCCGCACACCTTTAAGAGAGACGACGGTGTGACTAGCGGTAGATGGAGATGGATCGTGGTCTATAAGGTCCTACATAACAAAATACAACACATTACCAGGAGTTGCTACAATTGTTGGCTATGAAACTAAGAAGTGCTGGACATAACAGTCGTAAACAAATATTGTTACGTTTGTGCTAGAACGGAAACTAAGCAGCGCCTCTTATGCTACAAAAATCACGATAAAAGATTAAGTATCATGGAAGATAAGATTATTGTCGAGGGGTTCTGTGATGAGTGCAATTTCATTTTCATGTCTTGTGGTTGCAGATATTTTATTATTCTATGGACGTAAAATTGTTTGTAAATTTTAAAGATCTGTGTATTTTAGATTTAAGGTGATTATGATCAGGTAGCTGATCTTATGTTGTATAGCAGCAATTGTTTAGATGTTTACTCTATGTCCAGGATAGTACTCTATGAAAAGAGAATATGGGTGGCAAGTTTGAAACAATGAGTTTTTG